>KK502444.1:762241-784039 GCA_000688735.1 Glossina austeni
TTTTTTTTTTTTTTTTTTTTTTTTTTTTTTTTTTTTTTTTTTTTTTTTTTTTTTTTTTTTTTTTTTTCATTTTTGCTTCTTCTCAATTTTGTTCATAATAATGGCTGAATTATTGTCCTTCATCATATTGTTCTATGTGTCCTGAAGGAGTGTATTGGTCGATTTCATCCACCAATCAAAATCGCTTTCAAAATGGCCGCGCATCACTCTTCCTTTCAACCCTCAGTTTTTCTAAACATTTAAATTCTTTAAATATGTTCGATTTCTTTGCTGTCATCTTCCTCTTTGATGACTTTTTTAAAGCACTATTAACAATAAGAGAAAAAACATAAAGTATACGTAATAGAAAGATGTCTTCTCATCACAAATGCGTCTACGTAGGCTACTGTGTGTTTGTTCATTTTAGTTGACTATTAAACTTTAAATAAAAGAGCATTTTAGTTAATTACTAATGAAGGATTTGATGTATTACTGATTAGAAACATCTAGAAGACGGAAATGTTTTCATTTTCATCCCATTATCCAGAAGAAGAAAACTCGAAGAAAATTGATACGAAAAATTGAAATCGTCTACTACGTATGCTGCGTACGTATACCGCTAACCAGGTTTACAATAATAATTCACTCGTAAAAACTTCACACATTGCAATTGAAAAGCTAAGGTTGCTTCGAGAAATGCTGAAAAATTCGATCTAGGTCTAGGGACAACCATCAGCCTGCACCACTTGTCGTACAGGGTATATTAAGGTTGTGCGGTCTTATGTAACGCCCCGAAGAGCTTAAGATGACCCACCCACCTTTTATTTATTATATCGATCGAAGATTGTCCGTCCGTCAGATTCGAAATACAGGTCGCACTGACTTTGCCTTTGCATCAAATAATGTGCAATTGGTGTACTATTACGTAACTAGGCGAAGAGGAAATAGGGTATCTAAGGGGCGAACTTTCCCGACTATAATGTTCTTAGTTGTTTTCAATTTGCAGAACTAAAGCTTCTTTTGCGCGCTTTACTCAGCACCTGCTTGTTTGTTATTCTTGTAAAGATTTACACTCACACATAAGGATGCATCCGATACGATTATTACGTTTACAAATTGCCTGCAATGAGAACAAATTAAAGAGATGGAAACATTTATTAGCTAAAACTTTACAGAACACAAACGCTCGTGGCTAAACTGGGAGGTAGCAAAGTTCTTAAATGCTTTGAAATAATACGAGAAGTTCTCTTGCCAGCTAATCTTAGATACTCACGCACATATGCAAATTGCGAAGTCATGAGTTAGATGGAAGCTATGGATAGAAGCATTTTTGGTCATCTAAGGTGGTAATATCTGTTAATTTTCAAATTTCTATCTCATTTCCCTACTCTCCACGAGTAAATGAATCCACACTTTAAGTTGGTGAGGAATTTATGCACTTTTTTCGCATGCTATTTACCGATTTTGATAAGGAGAATAATCAGATGCTTATGCGTCTTTCATCTTTCGATGGTGAGTGTAAAAATTGCAATTCTTTTCGAATCAAAGGGAAACTATTCGTGTTTATCTGATAATATTAAGAAACCGAGAAAACAAAAAGAAAGACCAGATGCTGTTTCTCTGCTAATCTGCCAGCTAATTAAAAATATCCGCACTTCTGGAGGCCTGGGGTGATCCATAATTCGAATACATTATAAACTTTTAATAAGCCATCACGTGTTGGGTGCAAATTTCGCTTTTTAAGGAACTGCATTTGAATAGTGTCCGTAGGGCCATTAGGCGAATAGAATTTTATACAATAGCCGTAATTTTAACCATACAGAAAGCAAAATCGTTACAGAAAATGGCATGTGATAATGTGGAACAGGTAAGGGTATTAGTAGAAAATGAGATTTTTTATAATGGTATACTTGTGGAAGCGTGAAGTTTTTTCGATTCAATTATTGTTTGCCGATCCCCCATTTCGTTCATATTCACCGCTGCATCATGAAATTCCCTCTTTTAGTTGTAACTGCATCAAGTTCTGTCTAAACTGCCGCCTCGGTTACTATAGTTTTCGCGTCCTCCGTCGGTAGTTCCACATATCCACACATAGGCACATAAACAGGACGCAACTCACAGTGCGATAAAAAAACAGACTTTAATTAGGAAATTTATAACAAGTGTAAAAAAAGTACTTTTATTAGGTAGGCGAGAAGGTGCTGTCATATTGAATTACCTGAAGTTAATTTTACTTGTCAGTAAACTTTTAAGCGTACCTCTCATACGATATATTAGGAATACGTTCAATACCCTTACATAGTTAATTGCGAAGAGCGGAATGAATAAATTGGAGGAGAAAAAGTGCATTTAAAGCATTGCATTTCGTATGAAATCCGGGAAGGAAGCAACGGCCCGATTCCTTGTACGATATTTTGCTGCATCTCATTCTGGAGATTTCAGTCTCAAACAAGATTTGCGATTTGGATGATAATGACATATCATGTAGGGTACGAGAACTTTGTAAAGGAGCTCGGCATCCGTCATTCGATCAATTAAATGTCAGAAAATGAAGATTTAGCATAGCAAAGAGTTAAAAGGAAGAGCAAAAATAAAAGGAAATAAAGAATTATATGAAAATACATTAAATCGTAAAAAAAGAAAAAATTAAAATAAATATCTATAGCACGATATGAAAATGAAAGATATGTCTGTTGTCGGTTAACCCGCATTCTATTCGTTTCTTTGCAGGCCTTGTCTAACTGCCTTCCAAAATAAGAGTGTATTGATAATCTTCCATGACTCTAATATTTTAAATATTAAGGGTGTAACAGTGATTAAATTAATTGTGTGTAAATCAAAAGTCAAGCGACTTAAAATTTAGTTTAATAAATTATGTATACATACCTACATCTCGTATAAATGTAGGCCAGATCAATGCAATTAAAAGAAATTGTAAAACATAAACATATACGTGAGTCACTAGAATCGCACGCTGGAATTCAAGATAACTGTTAAAGTGTCGACTGTCGTCTTTTATATAAGCATTGAAACGTTGCCATCATAATTACCAACATAAGTTCCAGCGGCAGAGATCACTTTGAGTGTATAAAGTGTTACATCAAAGTGGCATGAGCCATTCATCGGGATTTCGAAAATATGATGATAATGAGTGTAGTGGGCCAAGACCACCAGTACCCGGAGAAGAAAGTCGCGTTAGAAAGGTTCATAAAACATTTTATATTTATTTGATTATCTCCGCTCAATGTTAGATTTTACAGATGACCGAAGGGGTGGGAGAACATATGCGGGATTCCCCACCATCCTATCTAAATTGGGCCCGCACATTTAATCACCTGCTCGAAGACCGGGATGGCGTCGAATTGTTCAAGAAGTTCGTAGAGGAAGAGCATCCAGCCTATAATGATCATTTAAATTTTTATTTCGCCTGCGAAGGTCTCAAACAACAAACCGATCCCGAAAAAATCAAACAAATTATTCAAGCTATGTACAGGTAATTGACACACACATTCATAAAAATTAAGAATGAATGCACTTTTAGGGTTAATTTCCTAACGACAGGTTTTTAAAAAAAAGTCAACTATCTGTGTCCGACGATCTAAGGCACACCATTAAAGCTGGCCTGAAGAATGAAGTCTCGCTTAGTGCAAATATATTTGATAGTATGCAGAAAGAGGTTGAGGCCACTATACGCAACGAATTATATTTATCGTTTTTAAAATCGGATATGTATATTTCGTACATTCGTCAAATGTCCGTTGTCCACGAACGATGCAGTAGCAGTGGCGGACCAGGAAGCTGTAGCGCTGGTAGCAGTAGCGGCAGTGGGACCAGCTGTGGTAGTAACAGTGGTGGCAGCGGAGCAGCTGGTGACGCAGGGGCTTGTGCCTTGCCCCTTACCACTTCTAATAAATCAACAATTGCTTGCGCACCGGCTATGGGTCCAATTGTAAATTTCCCTGCGAATACCAATGTGAATATTGGTAGCTGCAGTGCTAGTGGCAGCGTTTACGGTCCCTCGACATCGGCAAGCTCCAGTGGATCAGTTAGTGCTACAGATACATTGCCACGCAGCTCGACTTTACCCACCCTACATGAAGATTCTGAATTATCATTAAATGATGACTTTGAGAAATTGCGCGTTGAAGCCGGCCGAGGGTCAACTGAGTTGCCAATACGCCTCACTCGTGACCTTTTATTGGCGACTCAAACGAGAAGACTGGAAATTCGTCCTCCTGGGTAAGCGAATCTAGCACATAGGTTACAAAAGCCAGTCATTTTCAAAACGAATCGTCCTCCCTAGCAGAAGAGACAACAACTTGGCTAAATTTTTCACTCTTAACCTCGGGATACATTCGCGATTTCCACACTACAGTATAAATACGTTCTTAATTTTTGGAATATTCTGAATAATAACTAGCTGACTGTATCCACATATTGTACTCGCGCTAACGTGCAAACAAATGTAGTAAATAGGCTGACAAAGCAGACAAAGGACAACTCTGAATAGACGCAAACAATATAGTGACTGATTTCCCTACATACCGATAAAAATTTGTAACGTTCTATTAACTCCCGATTTACAAGCGAACAAGAAAAGAAATGTTAATCCGCAATCACATTAAGCTTGTATTGCAAACTAGTTCACGGTGAATTTGTTGTTTTTTTTTTTTCTAACTTCAGAACACACAGATAATGACGATGCGAACGATGATGTAAATAATAAATATTTCTTGAGATGTCCGCGTGTATAAATTGTTTTCAAAAACCCATTTATAAGGGGAACATCAGAACATTCCGCGACGGGCCGACGGAACGGTTTCCTAATTCATACCAAATTGGAATCGCGAATATTCAAAGTTTCTGCTTTTGTTTTAACAGATTCTACGTTAACGATTTATGGTTTTGCGATTTATCATATTATAGGATACAATCTCAAGACGTTGTCATTAAATAAGCGATGTTCGTATTCGTAGTTAGGCTGTAGACGTACAATAAAAATGGTTGCCCTTTTATTGCGTAGGAAGGTTGACAAAATCTGTTCTTCAACTCTTGACACATGCAGCCAATGAAATAAATCTTATGTACCTATCCATAAGTAATCCTGGTGTAATCAAGTAGTCAAATGTATTTTCAAGTAAGATGGAAAAAAATATTAAGGCAGGCCGTAAGGAAGCAGATGGTTTTTTTCAGGTTAAACACATAAGCACATGGGCGGACAAAGAAGCAAGCTTAGAGAGCATTTCCGAATCGAGCGGTATAGTGAAAGATAGATATATCTCGATTCCGTCTGGGTATCACAACAGTCCGCACAAACTTAGTACACCCTGTACTGCGAACGGTGTAACGAGAATTATTGAAATTGCACATTAGAACCGAAATTTTTAGGATCTTCAGAATTTCCAAAAATTATATAATACAAGCTGGTTGTGGAAGTAGTTGAAAAAGACGTATCCATCTAGTTGCTCTATATTTGATCATTCCTATTTGATAAGTGCGTAGTTTAGGCAATATTGTGTTTATTATCCTTTTAAATAATTTTTATTTACGTAAAAGTATGTGCATTGTTTGGTTTTTTCTCTTTTTTTTTTTTCAAATAAATTTCTGATTTGTTTCTATGTCCGTTTTTAATGTGAACATTTTGCTGCACAAATATAAAAACCTCCGCCTGAATACATAAATTTTTGCTCATGTAATATATTTGAAGCAAGTCTCTCGATCACGTTCATTAATCGACGTTCGCTTTTAAATATTATCTTATTTTCTCTTGTATTTAATTTCCATTTTGTTATTTGATATGATTTTTGTGTTCTTTTCATTTTTCATCTTTAATTTTTTTTTTTTTTGTTTTTTTTTGATGATTTATGTTAATTGCATGGATTTAATATTCCATATCTGCATGTGAGTGTGTGTAGTGCCCTTGGTTATGTGTACACAGGCAAGCCGAATACGTCTTACGTACCGAATTCACGTGTGGATTCGGAACGAGCAAGCGTTAGTTCGGGTGGACGAACTGACTCCGATACCATGTCGCTTTCAAGCTGTTCGATGTAAGTACTGCCGTACTTTCACACAATAATTCACGCTACGAATATGATTCTCCTTATTCTAGTTTTCCTAAAGCAATTGTTGTATCTTTAATTGCAGGGACGGCAGGCCTTACATACAACGTAGACATGGTTCTACGGAAAGTAAAGCCATTCGTGAAAATGCCATGTTCAACAAAGAAACAAATTCTTTCCAGGTGAAAGTGAATGAAAAATTTGAATCACGAATGAGGATAAAACGATTTCTATATTTATTAGATCATTCCACGGACGCAGCGCCTGCATTCAAATGAACATCATCCTCTAACGGGAGCTGAGCTTTTTGCTGAATTGCTCCCTAAATTAGAAGAAGTGAAACGTCAGCAAGACATGGAAGAGCGCGCTCGTTTAGATGTAAGCCGCTTGCGTGACATTCTCTATATAAAAATAACTTTTAATGTTCATTCATCTTCTTTATATATTTAGCACCTTTCGGACGAGACTCTGCCGACTAATGAAAGGCTTGCCAGCGATCGTGCTTTAGCTCAGGCTATCAGAGAGAAATTTGCCATGGATGAAGATAACGATCAAGATATATTAGACCAACACGTGTCACGTGTGTGGAAAGATCAAACGCCGCATCGTTCACCTGATATAATGTCACCCTGCCCGCCTCTACCAATTAGACGGCGTACTATAACACATGATTCAGGAATGCTGAGTGACGGTGCCACTAGTATAAGTAAGTTGCGATCTAAACACCTGCAAGTAAGGCATATAAAGATGTATGTCTGTGACATGTAAGCTTTAACGCCAATGTTGTAAAATCTGTTTCCATATAGCGGGCATGTCCATTAGTCATTTATATGCTTTATATGACAATGTTAAATATTCGCGGCAATATATATATCGATAAATATATATCACTGGAACAAATGCTATGGATTTTAAGTTAGCCTATTGTCGATGTGATCAAGCTATTGACGGAAAAATGAACCATTGGGTTTTTCTAAAGCAATCCAAAGGTATACGTTCATAAAGACTATATACTACCGACTTATCTCCCGACATTATAAAAGAAGGCATTCATTTGTAATATTTTTTATTCTTCGGTGCTGGGGGAAAACGAGTAAAAAGTTTATAACAAATGCAACAATAATGCGAAGCGAGCGTTCATATTTAATTTTATTATCGGCAGAGTTTAATCGAATTTATCGTTGTTTCAGGCGGTATAAAACACTCAAAGTCAATGCCAGATCACAGTTCCTCTTCAAGGAAGCTTACAAGTAAATGGCCTTCCATGAATACAGACAGCGGCATAAGCTTAGCAGATACTCTAATGAAGTACAAAGATAACAGGTTTGCCCCTTCTTTGAAAGATTTTATTTGGAAAAATTTTCATTGCAATTAGTTACAGTTCACGATCTGACTCAAGTAGCACAGCTTCAAAACAGGAAGAGACTAAAAGAAGACTGGAAGAGATCAAACGATCTCATCGTTATACTCAATCACAGCAACCGGCCTCTTTCAGTAACAGTAGCAGCGGCAGCAGTAGTTTGCACCATTCTGGAGCCCCACCTCCTTTACCCTTAAGGCACCAAGAAACAACAACGGTGGTATTTTCTTTCTGCGACGAAGAATATCCGTACAGAAGTAAAATACCTGTCACACAACCAACATTGAAACAATTCAAGGATTATCTACCCAAAAAGGGCAATTTTAGGTTAGTAATCAGGCAATGTATGTCTTTCCCGTACGTTTATCCGGTATTAGTGCAACGTTGAAAATGAAATAATATTTTTGTATTTTCAGATTTTTTTTTAGAACGCGTTGTGAAGATCCTGAGAGTCCAGTGATTTATGAGGAAATTGTTAATGACTCTGACATCCTCCCGCTATTTGAGGGCAAAGTGATGGGTCAGGTTAAACCACTGGTTAAACCATCCGATTAGTATTAAGCAATATTTTTTAAAAAATCTTTTTCTTTTTTTTTTTTAGTTAATTAGAGCAGAAACCAACATTTTGGGTTGCATATTCACAATGGAAGTTTTACATAAAACATAAGAAAGAATAATAATAATTATAACAAAATTTTGTTATATATGTTGCAAAATACCGTTTCTTAAGGTTCTGTGTTTTCCTTATTCGACTTTCACTTCTTTCCACTGAGAATAACTATTCACAATTATGGTATAGACTTAAAATTCGATCGTTCGATTATAAAGCGAACGAAAAAGTGTGTGATCCCTTATAATAATATTCACTATCTTTCTTAACGGTCACAAATAACAAATAAATATTTAATAGGGGTGGTAGACGATTCATTTCAGTTAACTTTTGCTAAACTTTTTATATTTTAATCCGAAAATTTTGATATCCAAACGTTTTATACAAACGATTCTAATTCTTTCTATGCCCATATATAGTGCAGTTAATGCAGTTTGTAAGCCGATTAACGCATTCGCATTTGCCGCCAACCTCATCTGTCCTTAATGGAAATTCTTCAAAATCCTGGCAAGTAAATTAAAAAACTGAATCTTTCAGTCAATATATTGAAACTATAGGTAACTATTAATGAAAAATTGCAGGCGTTATATGTTCTAATGGACCTGACCGGTAAAGTGCTCACAAATAACGAACCATTAATTGATCTTCCTTTGATTTGATTGAGAAACTGATTAGTGTAACCAAACTATCTTTCAGGCTCACTTGAACTTGAATTTTAAAAACTGAGATCATAGTTTTTGGAAAATTTTAGCAGACAAGTGTTTTTGTTAAGAACAATTTGTATTGTACTTTATGAAACGATTCTGGATAGTTCCAATAGTAACAATTTGATAAAAGATGTGAATCACTCAATACATGCTTTTTTCCAATGGAAACATGGATGTGCGTGCGTTCAAGAAAAACTTAGATAGTCAGATGAATTTAGATCAGAATTCAGAGACTAGTGTCCCGATTTCCTTTTGTGGTAGAATAAATTTAAAACAAAACAAGAAAAAATGCAGTGAAAGTTTTTAAAGTAAAACGAACCCCCAAATTATCAGTTTATAAAGTTTTCCTTGCATCATATCATCATTTTAAGAAAGACAATGCAAAATATATTGCTTCTAGTCAGATTTATCCCAATATGAAGTGAATCTGTGTACCGACAAATCCGATTTTTGAAAACAATTCCGCGATATTGAGAGATAAGAACTTCAAACCAACTACGGGACTGGTACGTCTACACCGATTGTGGACTAGTTTAGCTTAGGAGCTATGGCAGCTACTTCTGCGTTGACAAAAAATTTTTTAAATAATATACATCTAATTTTCTTCTTACATGACAAATGCGTTCCCAAAAATTCGTGTAAAAAAAGAAATCGGCTAATAGTACTGGGAAAGTAGTAGATTGATTGCAGACCTAGAAAAGGAACTGAAAAGTACAATAAACACTATTAGAAAATTCTTGTTAGAGTTCATTTAAGAATTTATTTCGTGCTTACACATTTTAATTCGTTAAATATATTATAAAATATAAATTATACTTTGAAAAACCAAACTAAATTGCTTAAAACACACATCACGTCTTCACTCCGGGCGTAATTCTACACTCATGTACGCATGTAAGCGACATAATCCGACGGAGTTGTGAAAAATGTAATATATGCATAAAACTAGTTCATAGAATATTGAAGATCGTGTTAAAACGAAATAGTTCGTGTAAAAGGAGAATTAGATGTAAGTTTTACTATGACTACATATATCTACCTGTGTGTTATGAAACCGCATGTAAGGAGGCATACATTACAAGTTCATTTTAGAACACAAATTTGCAGTACTTACTGTACTCCCACTAGCACTAGAAGTAATTGTTAACCTTAATGGGAGTTGCGCACTTATGTGAGAAGATACGAGTTGAAGGTCCATTTATTTTGCTATATATCGGGTATATCTACTTAATTCTGTGCACGAGTGACCACCCTTATGAAAGATTGCTTTGAAGTTGAACGCTTTAAATGTGAGCTGCGCTTTAAGTCCTTAATCCTAATCCTAGCTTATCTAACATTTCATATAAACTAGATGTGGAATAAATTAAAATCCGTTCTTTTTTTTGATCAGATGAGAACATGATAACTCAGTTATTTCAGTCTGGCAGTGGCCGCTAAGTAAACTAAAATATTTAAATTTAAGACGCCGGGAAGGAACATCAGTATGGAATTTTTTCATTAGCCACACAACGATTGTTTAAAATATTTTATAATGAAACCATTCACACAGATTATTAGAAATAGAAATTAGCAAAAGCAAAAACAAAAAAAAAGAGAAAACATCAATAAATAAATAAATCAATAAAAACGAATTTTTGTATCAACGAATATCAAAAATTTAATTGATTAAAAATTTTCGGATTAATTTAACGACAACAACATTGTAAAGCATTTTTATAATGAACAAGAAAAAACAAAAAAAAATGATTAAAAAGAAAAACTAAATCTAAAAACACATGTATTTATTTTTGCATTTTGTGTACCTATTAATTGTATTCATTTTTGATATTAATACAATCTTAATAGTGATGACATAGTTGACATGCCAATACTTCAACATGTTAACGCACAATGGACTGCCTGCAATAAATCTTGCGAAAAAGTGTAAGATGACTTTAGGAAGAACGTTTTACGCATTTCGCAAGATAACCGTATAAATTGAATCAAAAACAAATATCCTCCACAACTTCCTTATTTATTTTAGTTATTCTCTATTATTATAAATAATTTTTTTTTTTAATTTCAATTTTATTCTGGTTCTGTAAAAAAATGACTACATTTTTCCTTTATATTTCAATCGCAGACTTTATTGCAATTTTAATACATGTTTGCTTTAAATTATTTTTTAGATGTAAAAAAATAATAAAACGTTATGTAATTGCACGATTATTAAGTAATTTTTATAAGCCGATAAGAACTTGGATTCGGTTTAGACCGAATCTCTAGACTACTTTAGATCACTATCCGGTTTTCGGTGCTTTTTAATAAAAAAGAAAAACAAAAAAAAAAAAGAATCGCAAATTTCTAAATGCATTTATTCTCTGCTATGACTTTTCCAAAAAAAAAAAAAAAAAATGTAACGATTTGCGTTATACATCTATGATTTATGAGGCTCGAGGTTTGATTTTTTTTTATTTTTTTTTTTAATGCAAAACAAAAAAAGCGGAATGTGCCGACAATTTCAGAGAACATTAACTATATTTCAAGATCTACGACATCTTCCTTGGTTTTGTCAACCAGTCACTACTTACCAATGTCGATTAAATCGAAGTTAAATAAAAATTTTCCAAAGATTACCCGCAAGGAGATGGCGGATTGAAAACGATTATTAGAGGCTTTTCGGAGAATAGGATTATAAATGTTCTTCGGTAAGGGCCATATCACGATACGATTAATTTAACAAACTGCTCCGTTCAACTGGGCAGAAGCTATGCTTTTCTGGTCTTGGGTAGAATGTCACAGCCAAATCCTTTAGATTGTTATTTGTGGTGCTTAAACACCACTTCGATGATTGTTTGCTGGAAGATGGCAGAGCTTCTGGGAGTTGATTTTGCTAAATATTTTCCACTATCGCTTTTTGGTTATTCTATAGCTGATTATATCAAAAGAACTTGGGACAAAGGAAGGAAATATGCAAATAAAGACAATTACGTAATTCAAACTACTTTCCCAATATATGAATCGATAGATGTATTACTGTGAACTTCATAATTGTAATTGTGCCTTCTCATTCATTAATAGAACGCTTAGCTCTAATATGAACTTTCTTTGGCTTTCTTGAATAGATTCCATTCTGTAGCAATTAAAATATCTTTGTGAAAGTTAGTGTCAATATAGGTCACGTTCACGTTCAATATCAAGGTCTAGATCACGGTCCCATTCCCGTTCAGGTGAACGTGCCGAAGCACAACAAAGAAAAGATGAGCCCGAACCGATTCCAGAAACATTTCATTATAGAAGAGGTTTAATAAAATTTTATTCGCCTTTCACTATTATTGGTTGACACACACAATAAATGGACTTTGAAAATAGCGGCGAAATATTTCAACGCTTTCCTAAACGGGCATTAGTGTACTGTCCTTCTACTTGAATTTCAAATGCTTTCGAAACAGTTTGCCGCTATGTATATGAGCCCTTAGAAATCCATGCAAATGTTGTAAGCACATAAAACGAACGTACGTCTGATAACGTATATGATAATGTAGGATTTAGAAACTCTTATAAATTTGCATCTGCTGGCACAGGATTTGTATAAATATTTCTTAACATTAGATTGTTTTAGTATTTAATTAATCTCTTCATGGTTATGATTTCAATTTATTCTATTTTGTTTACCTTTCTCAACTACCTTATGCCTATATTCACGATTATGTATACATACATATGCATGTACACAAACAACCACAAAAAACAACAACAACAACAACAGTAACATATATATATATATTTATGTAATAATATTTTTTTAAGAAATATGAAATCGCCATCTTAACGTGTATGTGAAATAGTTGATTGATTTGAAAATGAGTAATTTTTAATAAAAAAGAAAAACAAAATATCGCAAAAAAGAGAAGAAAAAGGAATTCAAAAACATTATCATATGAGTTTTATTCGAATCAATTTAGTTGAAAGATAAGTGTCTGATTTACCGTTAAGCGTGAAGTGCAACAAAATTTCACCTTCTCTGTACATGTGAATAAACCAACAAGCTTAGACATAGGAGTATGGAGTAGAATAATAGGCCTTAACTAAGAAGTGGAGCCAAACTCCATAGAAAAGTGCTCCTAGGTTTTCAAAATAAGTCACTCTTCTCGCAACTCTTGTCGATATCTTAGCCTATCTACTCCCCTCATTACTCTATACTCGGCACCTACGAGCCTTTCCTTCAGGTTGATAAAAAATGGGTGAATCAAGTAAAATTTTAAACGTGATCTGTAGCTACTGACTAAACGTGTGGATTTGACAGCTTGCTGTCTTAGCTTTTACAGACAAACAGACGGATTGCGTTAAATTGACTTGACTGACTAATCATTCATAAGATATTCTCTCTGGGGTCTTTGAAGGGTATTTCGCGACTTTACCAGCGCTGGTGTGTCGTAAGCACCAGTTCCGCGTACTAAGCGCACGTTTGCGGTTTACGACTATGTCCAAATGTTTGTTTAGATGTCAAATTTTTAATTTATATCTTAGAATTCCCGGGTGAAGCGATCCTCTCTGCACGTTGTTATACCTTCTCTACTCAAATGTTAGGTTATGAATGCTATTTATTGGATGAATGTTTTGTGCTTGGATATATGATATTAAATGTGCGTGTGTTTGCTAACAACCTACGTTGTATGCCAAATAATTGTGATAGTACGAGCGTCCACCCTTACATAACACAAAAAACATTTGGTGGATAATCCCTCCCTCATGAATGTTTAGTAGCTTACTTGTTGTTGTCGATTTCACCCTTTTCACGATTCACATATAACAAAAACAACTAAATAGTATATATGAAAAAATTCGACTTAAGCTGAATATAATTTATTCCTTGTTTATCTTACTGTTGTTTGGTAAGTTCGGTAATTAATAAATAATTTCACTAAATACTATTCTTATTATTATATAATTATTCGAAAGATGCTCTCGCTTAAAATATCCATTTTTAAATTACAATCAATTCAAGTTAATCCATTCGTCTAAAGGAATTTTGGTAAATAAACGATCCATAAAATTGCGTATAACCATAGTGAGTTTGCTACGAAGCGACGGCTTCATTTCCTTCAAAAGTTCCTGAGCATTGGAATTGATGAACAAATTTAATGCAGCTTCTGTTTTCACGAGACGAGAGATAAGTGAATCCATTAACCATCATTCCACATCAATACTTACGTATCACTGAATTCCCATTGGCAATGTTGTCGACGCCCATTTTTATGTCCTTAACATTGAAATCCATTTTTACTTGTTCAGTATTCAAGTATGTCCGACCGTCCGTACCGAGACTTGGTAAAGCTTTAAAGTATATTTTGGCCTTGACACCCTCTGTTGAAAGAGAGTAGGAAGGAATACAAAGTAATCTTAGTATTGATCGAAATATATGTGTTCTCCAAGCATTTTGGGCCAATTGCTCATAAATAATTTGCAATATTGCGTCCGCTTTAGAATTCATCATCATTGATACCCATCACCAATGGTGATGGTTTTGTCAGATCTATAGTTTTTTATCTACCATGCACGTGTTCATGGCGACTTTTCAGCTCGATTTGTAAGAGCCTAAAAGTCTCGAAGTGATTCAGAAGATTTTCACTAGAACTAATATAACGGATTAAAACCGCCGTCACTCATTTTGTTTATATTAATATATGCGCGTGAAAGATATGCAAAAGGTATACTTTACCATATTCTCCCCAATAGTCTCCAGCTCCAGACGCTTTAACCAAAATCAATACACCACTCGATCGGTACTGAGCTTTAACTTTGATACGAGGTATCTCGCAAGTCAGTTGAAATTGTAGTGTTTCTAAATCGGATCTGAAAATGTTGAAACAGTTGGTTTAACTTTTTATTAAACTCGTATATTAAAATTTCTTCATAAAAGTTTCATTCACTTTTTATATGCCTCTCTATATGATTGAATTGCACCTAATGCTTGACTACCTTAATGATGAACTGAAATGATCGTTGAATCAACTTTAAATTTAATTGCATCATCCTTCGCTGTCCCAAGACTATCATTATAAGAGTCTAATGTAAACATCAGGTATTTCAACTGGAAATGATTTTCGCTTACATTTCAAAGTTCGATTTTCAACACTGAAGGGATTTAAATAATTTATAAATCTTCGGAGCCAGCAACAAAAAGGTAAGTTGGTCTACGACTAACTCAATTTTTTCAATTTCTTCTAATTCATTATTTCAAAAATAGAGCAGCGAAACTCACAACACTGAGAGAAGTTGAAAAAGAATTGCTTTTGTAGAAGCAAGCTAGGAAGCAAGTCTTTCTTTTTTCAATCGCCCGGATAGTCAATAAGAGCAGCTCTAAAAAATCGACCTTACAACGCAACACTGAACGTGTCTTCTTGCTAATGTTTGCCAACAGCAAATGTTTGATTTCCACTTTGAAATCTTGACAGATACTTGAACGCTTGAAAAAACTTTCCTACATTTTCTACACACGTGAGAAAAATTTAAATATTGTTTTGAAAAAATTTCACACAGAATTGGCGTCAGCCCAATGTACATTGCATTCGACGTGAGTTGTTTCAAGCTAATGTTGAATACGAATGGGCGGGTCACAATTTTCTATAAAGTTTTTATGCTATATCACGATTTGAGTAAAGCTCGTTAAGACTATTCGTTCCTTTCTACTGAATCTCGTCTGCTCATTTCTGATACGGACTAAAGGATCTAATATGAAGCTAGGAACTATGTACTTAACCATTTCACCAGAGAACCGAGGCTTGCTAAAGTCAGACGACTACGTGGCCGCTATGTATGCAAGTCGCTAGAGAGAGCATTAGAAAGGAAGCAAATGAATTCTAAAAGGTTCGCACTGCCTTGTAGAAAGCCTTGGCGAAGTAAAAACAAGTAAGAAATTGATATTCGGCCGCGACCATCATTCTTATCCTAACAACGAAATAACTAATTTTCCACACTATAATATTAGGTGAGCGTGGCCGATTTTCTCTGTCTTTTAGAATGAGAGGGCAAACCTCTATCGTGTATCTTTTATACTATGTGAGTAACAAGGAAGCAACATGGCAAGCAAAAGTGTTTTCAGTTTTTATGGTGTAGAGGTGTAGGCGTTGTGGGCGTACACGCGTTTGGATGGTTTTGAAGTTCTTGCGGAGCTTCCTAGCCGATATAGCAACACGATCGAAAGATTTCGAGGGAAGACTCGATCTGGCGGTGCGGATTCGGTTTCTGCTTTTATGCAATGCAATAAGAAAATTAAATGATTGACCTAATCAAAGTCTTTCGACAATTCGGGGTAAGTGGGTGTGATTTTTCGTTGTAAGCAAAGTTTTGTGTAAGTAGATCTGACAGCCTGATGTAACATTGCTTTGACGTATTCAGAAACTTTAATTTTTAAATGCTTTTCATCTTTTTTTTTTATATGTGCGTATATATATATAATATCTACATATATAGAGCCAATTACGATAGCCTCTGCTGCTAGTGACCAATTTTTTTTCTTTTAGCCGAAGAACTTATTTCATTACATTATTTCATAAACTTGCCCCTTGTTTCAAAAACAATGTTTGATTTTTCTCCACAATAAGCTTATTATCTGTTTCCGAGTAAGTTCTCTTAGTATCCGGAAATTAGGTGATCGGTTAGGTTAGGTATTTCCTATCAAAAATGAAAAAACTTTCGAATAGTTTTTGAAGAAAGTTTTTACATTTGCTATTTAATTGCAAGCAACTTGGCGAACTACTTTGTCGAAAATATTAGATATGTTTACAAAATGAAGTCTCGGAAAAAAGCAGATTAAGTGAAACTTTCTTCTTGAAAAGCTTTTAAAAAAAGTGCTCTAAACTCTCTTAAACAAAATATTTATTTTTCCGCCTGAACGGCCGAGTAGGCAAACACTCTCGACTAAAAACTCAATGGGCGTGGGCTCGAATCTCAGGTGCCGTAGAGTTTTCAATAAAAGCAATAGCTTTAGATGCTAGTGCTTTAAGACATCAGTCTTTGAATTTATTTCTCTAGCTAAATTGATAATAACGGTAATAAATTTAAATTTAAAAGAGAAATTGTTTTTCAAGCGTTGTATGTAAAAAATTTGTTGAAGCTTACCGCACGTTTGTAACCGTGATATTGCTGACACCGTACGCTTGGATATTTCGGAATATAGCCCGATAACCATCGGGTCCACTGCCCAGCACAATTCCAATTTCATCAATGTCCACGGGCTCAATCTATGGAACATTCCGAATGTAATCAAGTGCTCAAGTGCTCAGTAATCATGTGCTCACATTAGCGAAGTCTAATGTCAGTGCGTTCGTCGCATCTTTATATTTACTTACCTCATAGATATCCAAATCGGGAATACCTTGCCTTAAATAGTGCACCAGTTTGTTGCCGCTGACACGCAAACATTCATTAACATAGAGTTCATCACGCGGGCATTGTTCCAAGTAATACGCTGCAAAAGGAAAAATGTATTAAAACAACGCTCAAGTACATGCGGATGTTGAAGCGCTCTTAAGCAAAACGCCTCAATGGAGGGTTTAAAGATTACATTTTCAGACCCACACACACACACACACACACACACAAATTAATAATATATTCAAGTTATTTCATGCACATTTAACGTTAATCTTAATCGTCACGACAACGACGCTTAGAACCCAAGCTAGAAGACCTTTGCGATTCATTGCATTATCCGGCATTAAGTTCGTTGATTTCTTAGATACATTTTAAAGTTTTAGAATTATGGGCTTAGAATTCGTTAACTTCCATAATGAAAATGTGTTACGAATTTCGAAGATGACCTCAAATATTTTCTAAAGACAACTAATGGCTGTCTCCATAATTACATAGTTAATGTTGTTACCGTTTTATTTAAAGTTGTATTAAAGCCAAAGTTTTTTTTCCCCACGTTTACCTGAAGAAAATTTTATTTTAAAAATTTTTAAAAAGTTGAATAAACTTGAAAAAATTTCATTAATATAAACACATACACGCACAGACTTTTCAAACCGGTAAATAAATAAAAAATATTAAATGAAATACAAAGTCGGCGATGGAAGAGATGGAAGTGTTCATAAGCAGTGATTTACTTGAGTATCAAAATCCAGGATGCTTTTCCGATACTTACGCTGTTGAGCACACACGTTGCAATTAAAAAACGAAACTATGCTTATAAGGATTAGAAGAGATTTCATGATATTTTTGGTCTGTTCAACTGAGAGCGAATAAATCACAATTTTTAAACAACTTAACCGTTGATTAACTATCGAGCTTCCGCTGATATTTACAATTTTATATGAAAAGAGAAGCGAAAGTGTACTTATGTAAATAGGCGTATAATCGATCTAAGCCGTTACCGTTAATAATTTCACTTTATTTGAAAATTAGGTCAAAGTACACCAACATGAAAACCTTCTCTTTTCTTTGTTTTGGTTTTGCGAGCACTTGAAAACACTTTAGCTTTATGTTCTACAAGAAACGGCTCCTCCGTTAATGATTGATTAATATGTTTTATCAAGCGGTTCTTTTGAATGTTCATAACATGCGTACAACTTTCACGCCTCGCACATTGTAAATGAATTGAAAACTGCTCCAGCTATGCAGGTTTAAACAAAAGAAAGAAATATTTTTCTGTTTTTACCTTTCTTTCATCAAACTTTTGTACATGTATAGGTATGTACATTGACATACATATACAAACTATAATAAGAGAGAAATTATTATCGGTTTGAAGCGAACTGCTTTGGCTCCTACCGCATTAAAGTTAATAGCACTACCCGACAAAACAACAAACTATTCGTGATCGTTATACAACATTAGGGGGACCCATAAGCAAATCAAGTATTTTGGAATCAAAAACGAAGTTTGTACTCAAATTCAATCTTGTATTTCGTCATTTATTAGCTGATCCACATATTTCCTGCAAATTTTCAACTGCCCTCTTATCCAGAAATCCAAGGTTCCTAAGGCCTAAGATGCCTTCTTACGTCTTGTACAGAAGTGTATGTCAGTTAATGAGAATTTGTGACCAAATAATCGTGATATGCAGACCGATCAAAAATACACACTTTTTATAGTCTGCGATGCGTATTTCTACGAATTACAAACACTTGGCACATCTAATACATTACTTATCTAGGGCGAGGGAAAAATACTACTTCTTATAAAGCGACGAGAATCAAGAGAAATACGAAAATTGTTGCCAAAAGAAATTTTATACACCACGTTATAGTATAGGTAGGCTTATGAAAATCAAAGGAAATATTAACAACTACGTGTGTAAGTGTATACACGTAAAAGTTATTAACTAGATACGTACAATGCCCCGCTCATGCCCTTGCCCTTGCCCAAGGCTACATTAAGAATTCATTTCTTTGTTTTGGTTATTGTTACGTTGAAAGAAAACGTCTATGAACACTGCTTTGTAATTACCTCAGACAGGTTCTGCTGCAATCTTTCTTTGTCGGTACCAAGGAAAGCGAATATATTTACTCCGTTATATCATAAGCAACGAACTAAAGATGCCACTAAATTAGGCTTCCATTCGCATTAAGATTTTATTGTTGAATGGTTGCACGAGATTTTTCGCGATGGCTGTCTTCGATTTGTACTGCTTTTGGATGCTCTACGATTTCGGCAAGTTTTTGTTCCTAATATATGTAAATGGGATTTTTCAAGTTCAAGTTTTTAAAGCACTTTCGTAGGGACTTTCGTGCATGGTTAGTAGACTTGAAGTAATCTTGTAATAATTTGTCCAAATCGCTCAGCGTACGGTAACATTTTCTCCTTACTTAAACAAAATGTACAAATAAATTGGACGCGTATGAGCAAAAGTTTTATTTGTTAATGTGTGATTTTTCGTTCTTTTTTTTCCATATTTCGTTCTGATCGATTCTCGTCCAAAAATATCTATCGATTTGAACGCATAAAATTTGAAAATTGGCATCGATGCTGTCCCGTCAATTTTCGAAAAAGTTATAGTTAAAGAAATTGAAGGATTCAAAGCAGAATTGCACAAACACTAAGATAACATAACATTTAAGTAAATGTGCTTAAAAAATCATCGAAAGGAATTTTAATTTCTTCTTACATAACATCGCAATTGTCGTGAAAAATCTGTGAAATTTAAAAATTTATAATTAATTTTAAGAACTCAATCTCTTTAATAGAAAGCATTCGCATTCTAACTCACGGTTGTCATCAATACCGCCTCTTATACGCTTAACTGCTTGTTTGTAGTGTTTTAACCATCCGTTGAAAGCATTTCGAGTTTCCGGTGTTCAATTATTTGATAGGGAGCATTCACGCAACTATTACTACGTAATTAACATACACTGTTGAACATCATTATGTATGTGAGATTTAAGAAAAAGGAAATTGAAAATTTAATGGTCCATTCTCTTAAACTTCCAGTAAAAATTACCGAACTATATTAAAATTCTTATGCAGGACCATACAAAGCCAAAACAAGTTATATTTGGTTTTTTATACAATTCCCAACCCAGCAAACAACCAGAGTACAATTTACCGGTCTCTCACTTTTGATTGCGCGAAAGACGCGGTTGATTGGAAAGCTAGCAAACCTAAGAGAAAAGAGCTAACTGAAGAGAACTAACAGATCACTGCATGGCTTACCTGTGCGAATGTTTAATCAGTAAAGAAACGGGCAACGCGCTGATTTCTAATTCAATTAGAAATAATGTTTGGGAAAAAGGGAAATTTTCGTTTCAATTTAGTTATAACCAAAAAAAGAGCCCAAATTTATTGCACAAAAATCAAAAACATAACAGACCTATGGCTTAAGATTATCTAAGGGTATTAGAGTGCACTCCCTAGAAGAAGAATAGAAAAGAATATTATCAGATAAATAAAATCTGAACGGAATGTATGTTAAGATAAATTATGGTTATCCGACTGAGTGTCCGAGTAGGCAAGAGTCTCGACTAGCAATTCTTGGTCGTGGGTTCAAATCTCAAGTGCTGTAGAGTTCTTAATAATAATAATAATAATAATGATGATAATATTAATAAAATAAAGCCGAAAGCCTTAGATGCTAGTGCTTTAAGACTTTAGTCTTAGAATTTACTCTCTGGCTACATTTATATAATAATTATAATAATAATAATAATAATAATAATAATAATAATAATAATAATAAATTATGGTTAATGCTCTCAAGGACCAAAGTGTAAGTAAGTTACGTTAGATGTTGAAAAATTGCGGCAACACTATTATTTATATTTTCTCTTTACCCACTCTCTGCATTAATTATCTATGTTAAGTGCAAAGAGAACGAAGTAACAAAATCTACTCTTCTCTTGCAAATAAAAGCGAACTGTTGTTGTGCAGGAAATCTTTTAAATTTTGACGTCACGCGACAGCAAATGCTAATTTTTATCTTCTATCTAAAATAATTATGTGCATGCATGGACATGTATGTTTATATAATGATGTTATATATGGAATGAAATTTTTAATAGTATTTTACTATTAATATAATAATATTTTAATATAATATTTCACAGTACAGCCAAAGCCAACGTAATAAATACATGCAACAATGATAGTCTAGATGCTATCAATTCCTAATTTTTTGGTTTAATACCTACGACTATGATGGACGGCTGAAGGAATTGATTCAGATTTAAAATAAACTGCTTCTAGTAATCCGTAAAAAATTTGGGACGTAATTGGTGTTCATAATATCTGGGTTGTACAAAAAGGGTTCTTCGGACTTGACGCTTTTTTGATTGTGGTGGTGTAAGTAATAAACTTGGCATACTTTCGTCCTAAAGTATTAGGCGTTCGTAAAAATATTTTTACCAACTTTTAAAGCAACATTTGCTACCGACGGCTGGTTTTTATTTTCTGGCGGGGTATTATGTAAGTTTTATTTACAAATTTTGATAGATAGAAAAACACAGCTAAACCTATGCAAAATATGAAGTTAATCAAAAGTGTGATAAATATAAGTGTGTATAAATATCTGCTGGGTGTGGGCGTAGCCGCTTTTTTTCTATTTTCAAAATAAAAGTTTTTGTCGTAGAGGCATGCTGGCGTTGTAGGCGTATCCTTTGA
>KK502444.1:789499-924074 GCA_000688735.1 Glossina austeni
CACGCCCCACCCGTACTCGGCTCCAAACGCGAAAGCGAGATATTTCGATTCGAAGAAGAGTATGAATGGGATGTTTTAGCATTCCGCGACGACGATTGTGGATTACGTATACTGCTCATTCATTTTTTTCACACCTATTTGACTTTTTTGGTTTGAATTTGAAAATCGTATTTTCGAAACAGCTACATGCCCCCCTTGCAACAGTATCGCGCCCCCCAGGTTGGAAACCACTGTGTTAAAGCTTTCGCAAAGTTCCACTTGATACACGCATAGAAAATTTTTCACCAAACGTCCCTCCTTATATCCCTACACTGCAAACATCGAAAGGCAAGTCCCTGGTGCCGCGTGCGGCCATAATCATATTTGTATATATAACAAAGAAAATCCTTTTATATTGGGGTATAATGCATACGTATTTCTTTGTACGAATTTCGAAAGTTCACAGTTGAAAAATTGAAAAATTGTTACTATTGCGCAAATATTTCGCTCAAAAATGAAAAGTTGAACCCGTTCGATTGCAGTTCTGTCCGCAAACCACATTTGCAGTCTTCACTGTATTAATGATTGATTGACGTTATTGACGTTTTTTTTTATACCCCCTACCACCCGCGCTATAGGTTGTTTTAGGATTGTTAGGATATATACCCGCCTTTTATTATACAGTTGTCTGTCCGTGTACGTGTTCCACAACATAGCTCGCAATTTTTAAGATATTTTGACACGACTTGGTAAACCCAACTGCACGTGCTTTGACGCAAGGACATCAAACACTATTGATGAAAATATATAAAGCGTTATGAATAACTGTATTAAGCGAAGCTGTGCCAGTTAGGTAATGATAGCTAATGATCGGCGACTATAATCTTTTGAAGAATGACTCATTAAAATACTTTCGACCTATAATGGTATTATAAAAATAATTTAATCACAGTGATCAGTAGATATGTTTTCTACGATATTTTCACTGTGTTGTCTTTCGCCATTTTCTGCACGCATCAGCTGAATAAACGAGAGAATTTTAAATTACTAGGATTGGAAGAAATAAACAAAAAAGTAATGATTTGCGCTAAAAATCGGAGGGTTATTAAGCTACGACACTTTCTTGAGAAAATTATTAAATTCTAGTCAAAGTTTTGCGATCATTTTGATCTCAAGTTACAGCCCTTATTAAGAATGAATGTTTTTGAAGGCGAAGCCGACGGCTTTGATCTCTAATTTAATACAATCTCTCTTTAGTGAACATAATAATGTGATTTAGTAAAGATTTCTTAAGGTCACTTTCGATGAAAATTTTTTAAATTAAAATTCGTAAAATTACATAATTTTTAGACGCGTAGCCAGATATTTACTTACATGTGTACGCACAGATGCATAAATTTTAATCATTTTGGGTGTCTACATAAAAAGCATTTTTTCTTTTTAAATAAGTGGGAAAAGATTGTTTAGTTTAACTTTGAATTCCCATACCGTCAAAGAAATTTTCCGAATTATGCACGTAAATAATATTCGAGAAGCCAAAAAAGCTGGCTTTTCTGTGTCACCTAATTTATCGCCTTATAGAAACGGGAGCTGATATATCGCTAAGTCGAGGTGTAATGGATGAATGAATGAATCGACACAAGAAGTAATGTCTAGCAAAAACGAGCGGGATAGTAAATCTCAGTTCAAAATTCTTCATTTTTCCTTTTACAATATATGGCGGAACGTTGCCATGCTGAAGAGGACCTCAACGGCATAATACTTGAACCTTTCCTTTAAAATTCCAACTAAATAGCACTCTTACTTGTCGGTGAAACTTCACTGTGCTCATTTTCTCAGATTTTAGAACGTTATGCCTATGATGCTTGGATACACGAAACACGAACTTGAGGTCGTCGATACTCGGCCTCACCGTTTTATCCTCTAAAAGCAATCGTGCGTTCAACAGCATTTTTTTGAGGTTGACACGGAAAAGTAATGATCAGAGAACTGTTTTATGATTTGCTGTTGTCGAAAGACTTGTTGGAGCACTTTGCCGTAAAGTTGTCGCAGCATTATCCTGTAGCATGCAGGGAGAACGCAGATTGTCCCCTGTTGATCGGATCGGCAGGGAAATGGGGACATGAACAGAGCCAATTGCGCGTTCCAATCATAGTTTTGCGGACATGGCGGTGACAATCAGATAGAGTAGATGTGTGAGATAAATCAAACTGGCGAAACTTCCGCGCCTATTAGAAAAAGGGGCGGCCGTTTCAATTCAATCAATTTGCCAAGTTCGCAAAGCACACACATATGTTCCATAAAAGAGATTCCAGTAGCTCGTATATTTCTCTCGATTGTATGATAATCGCGTTGCATACGACTTTCTTCTTGCAGCTCAGAATTACAGCTCGCTTAACAACGCACTCTGCTTATCGATTATGCATTTTAGAAAGCTTTCGAGATTTTCTACAGATATAGATGATGACTTGACTTGACTGTGCTAATGAGCAATGATAGGATTAAGGTAAGCTAAAGATGAGTGGGATTTGGGGTTAAAACGAATAAAAGGAAAATCGAAGACGGAAAGTTAGATTAAGTATTTGAACATCTTTTGAACAAATCAGCACAGAAGGTGCTGTTGCCAAAAGGTTTTTTCTTATATATTTTTCGTTTCTTTCTGTGAAAAGCAGAAATGTGCGAAAAAGGCACGTGCTCTGGCACTTTGAAGTGAAGGCAATCGCTCGGATTATTCATTATAACCTCTACATTCCAATGCATTTGACGAATTCCTTAAAAACTTTACATATTGATTTCGATGTCCCGGAGGAATACTTTGGTAATAATATTCAAAGATTGATAACAGACTTTGAATGGCAGAACACAGCTCCTTGCTCCTACGTAGTGAAAAGTATATATATAATAGTTGTTAGCTGTCCAGAGAAAATCGGAAAAAAGCGATAAAAACGAGAGTTTATAAAGAATTTTTTTAGTTTGCCTACTGACTGCATTTGATTTGTGAAACTAAGAAAAAACTCGGTAATTAAAATAAATCAATCCATATAATTATAATCGACTTTAGTGAGTTAGAGCAAGGCATTGGAATCGAAAACCAAACCAAGACAGCTTCTTATTCGTAAAATGCCTGTAGGTCTGCCACTTCCTCCACTAGTGTAGAAGGTATAAAAGTCATAGTGATGGTTATAAACCCAACGAGGAATGTTTGCAAGCTTCCAGCATTTCAATCGATAGACTGGAACTAAATTTACTCCCATTCACGCAATAAGTTGTTAGTGTGGTTGATAAATTTGCAGCCGATTCATTTAGGTTGCACTTGAACATTATCATCGTATGATAAACAATTGCGACTTTAGCGAAAGATTGTTAATGAAACATACAAATAAATGAAATAAAAAAAAATATAATTTTTTCTTTACTAATTTTTAAAAATTTAAATTTATTAAGTCCTTAAGTAAATGGAAGCAATTGCAGTCACTGTGTAAAAAAAGGTAATCTTTACACACAAAATGTGTTGTGTTTTCTTAAACGCTAAATGGGTTTGTTATTTGTGTTATCTGTGTATATGTATTGAGCATATGACCCTATCTATTATATATCTATTTTGTTGGTGCTTAAATAATTAACATATAATGTTGTCATTAATATCTAAAACTGATTGCTTTTTCAATTTTTCTTATTCGTTCATACAAAAATATTGCTTAAAAGTGCTTTATTATGTCTAATCAAATTTAAGGAGGATCTCCAATCAAATTTAAAACAAATTCATTCAGATTACGATGTGTAATATAAATAATATATATATATAGATATATGTGTATATATGTATGTAGGCTCCTTTGCATCTATTGGACTGACAGTCAGTCGTTCGCAAAGCATAGAACTATTTAAAAAGGAAAAATAAATAAATGTATAATAGTTTTGCAGACAATGATTGCTTTGAATTAATTTCAAATAAATGAAGAAGAATTTCCAGAATATATATAAGAAAGATATTTAATATATCAATATATAATTTAATATTGTTATAAATTCTAAATAAAATTATTTTATGTGTAAATAAAACAAGATTGCACAAACATTTTAAAGAAATTTCTTCAACTCGCACGACATTGAATCAAAAGAATATGTCAATCAATTAATTAGAGTAAAAATTACATTTTAAAGAAAAATAACATCTGCAACAAATGTAAGAGGAAGTATACAGAGGAAAAACATGAATAGCACGAACAAATAATAGATCTTTTTTGACGACCAGGTATCTTATGTAGAATAAGAGAAAACTAATAATAAAAGGGCTTCGTTTGTCTTCTAATTCTCGATAACTATTCTCCATATTTTCATTAAGCACTTAACTGTGTAGAAAGAGTATACTCGTCATCAAAAATACACAAAACTGTGCGTTATGATAACTGTAAGTGATCGGTCCATCCGTCCTTGGCGAATTTGTTCATAAAATGTCATTCAATTATGAAGGTACCCTGTTTTATGATGAGTATACTCGTCCTCGCTGAATTTTTGTAAAGCAATTTCCAAAGACGTCAACACAGTTAGTTAGCTGATTAAGCGAACGTATAAAAAACACGCTCTCGTGCTAGCTAAATTTTTCTATGAAATCAATTTTTATTAAAGTTACTTCAATTATTGTCGTCTGACTGTGTCGACTTTAGTGGGAAATATAATCTTTATTTATTTTACACTGAACTTTATAGTTTCAAGAGTTGCATAAGAAAAGACAAGTGTTTGAAAGAAAGAAACAATAAAGAGTCCAGATATATTTTTGATCGAACGTTAAATTGGTTTGAGTATTCGTTAGAAACAAAAAGGAGAAAAAAGAGAAATTATATTCGGTTTCGTCCGAATTTCGCTATGCCTTTCGTTTATTATTTTTTTTTATTTTTTTTTGAATAAACACATAAGAAAACCAAAGGTTTGTCAGATACATGTGGCATTGCTGTATACATGGCTCACACATGAATTTACCCAACTCTTTTTTTGCGTTCCTTACAAAATCGTGCAAAAAAGTCATGTGAAAAAAACTCATGCAACATATGGTAAATTTGACGATATGTTCCACAACTTTAAAAAATTGTGTAAGATGAGAAGCCTCTAAATATTATCCGAAAAAACCGTGCAAGAAAGTTATAATGAAACCTGTATTACGTATTTATATTATAAAATAAAAACAATTCAAACAAAATATTGTTTCAAAAAAAAAAAAAAACATTTAAGTTAGTCTAGAGTGAAAATGTAGTCCATCAGTAAAATGTAAAAATTGAAATTAGGGATAAAAATCAAGTTTGCGACTATTCATCGCTACTGGAAAGCAAGCGTGCACGTTCTCTACGGGCTGGACTAAAAATGCTATCATCAGTAGATATGTCAGGTCTGATTCAAATGAAAAATAATCACAAAAATCCCTATAGTAGATCGAGTCACTAACACTTAAGCGGCCATAAACCGACAGACTTCTGATCACGGTATTCCCCCAATTTTATTTAATTGCTGTACACATAAGTTTCTGTTAAAATTAATCAAAAAAATGATGTAAAAGAAAAAGTGTATTTGTTCTTATTGATGCACTGTGTTATCTCACAATCGGGTAAAAAAAGAGCTGAGGCTATGTCACCATAGTATAACATAGTATGTCCGAAACCACGCAGTTAACATAATGTTGCAAAGATTAGAGAATCTACGAATAATAACTTAACACTACATATTCAAAGAGTAAACAGTGCAACGTGATTATTGATAGTTCCATGTCTATGAAATCACCATCTAATTGACTTTTATGTTTAACTTGACGAAAGTAAAGAGAAATTCAAGTTTGATGCTCTAAACAAAGTTTTGTGCTTGCGAGCTTGAAAGACAGACAAATAGAGAGATTTGCTAAAAGGAGATTCCTTTACTTAGGCAAATAAAAAATATATACAATCTAAGTCGCTTTTTGCATTACAATCATATGATAAGGTATTCCGGTAAATAAGGAAATATTGTGCTTTTAAAACTTCAAGTTTTCAAATATATCGAATGCAAAAAAGTAAAATTTCGTAATTTGTTTAAAAAATAATTAAGTAACAATTTCTTGTCAAAGTGAAAACAAAAAAGAAAATAATGAAAAGAATGAATTAAAAATAATTAACACACTAAGGACGGATAATTATTTTATAGACTAAAAAACGCATGCAATAAAACAAATAAGAAATCTTTCTCTTACACATACGTTTACCACATCGGGCAGTTTTTTTTTGTTAACATTGACTGTGTCATTTTGTTTAAACGGCCGTAAAAGTAAAATTTTAATTTACAATATATTTCGTGCTGATCCGTATTGTAAATATGTACAATTTGCCACATTCTCTTTATAGTCTTCAATAATTTGTTTATTATCGACGCACGTATTGCAGTGAAATTCGTTTTTAAATTCGATAGGATCCTACGAGTCGGCTTTCATAATTTTATATTAATGTTAATGGTATGTTATAACCAATGGGCATAGCTGCCATAGCTTAAGTCGGTCCAGCTTTTGAAGGCAGTCGAGAATATATGCAGTATTACGGATCTCTACAGCAACATCTTTTTTTTAAAAACGTAATTACAAAGGCGGTGGACTTTAACCTATCGGTGGTGGGAGGGAATATCGGCCTTTTTTCTCTTCATAATTATTCAATAACAATTATATGCAATATTTCTGACAGCTTAGTAATATTACCTTTCACCCAAATAAAAATGAAAATATTTACATATGTAAATAAATTATAGAATTTAGTATACAAACTATACAATCTTTTCTGCATATAACAAAAATAATAATAAAAAATTTTAGAATAACTTTTCTTAGAGACATCTTTTCGAAATTATAATTGAAATTTGCTTTAAAAATGTAGCTTTTAATCGAAGAAGCACCATTTAGAGCTCCGTTTAGCGATCTATTAATTTTGTCATTGGGCTTTTAGAACCTAGAAAAAGGCGTAAGAGACTTAAGAAAGTCTACATATCCGTGACTAGTGTAAAAGCCTGAACAATGTCAGTCTTTCTAAATTATTGACTCTCAAATTCACAGCCAGGTCTGGGAAGCAGGCGAGTTTGAGAATCAAATGGAAATAAAAACGGCAAACAAACTGAATCCGCTCAGCTACAGTAAAGTAAAAAAGGGGCTAAAGGATTTAAAATTTGATGTAAATCTTCGTAGCGCGATCGTCTTTTTTAGTTTCTTTTCTTGTTGTGCAATTCACAAATAAAAAACAAGAAACGCTCTCACGCAATTTGCGCCACTTATATGTCACTTACGCTCTATGTCATATCTAAGTTTGTCCCAACACGAAAAGTAAGGTATAATAAATTGAGTATAGCTGCCGAATATCCTACATTCTAGAAGAAGAAATTAAGAAAGTTTTTTATACTTTTAGACGCTTGCTTTGTTGCTTCTGCGGGTCGTTTGCGTTCGCGATAAATATTACTAGTCTTTTTCCTTTAAATCCTTTATGGATTTTACTTTGATCAATGAGCCAACTATATGCTCCACTTGTCCATGCGGGATAAATGGTTTTTAATCTCTTAATTAAGACACTTAGCAGCTAAAGTAATTTTTTGTGAGAAAAAATATGATGCAGTTATTACATAATCAGGGAACTGGACGGTGTCGTTATGCATGATATAGGTACAGTTCAGAGCGCAGATCAAAACTAGGCTGTATTTGTTATGGATTATAGGGAGTTTTTACAAAGAATCATCGACCAAGAAGTGGCTTTTTTATGACGAAAATTAATTGATGGAGTCAAGGGAAAGATAAGATAAGTGTGCAGTATATTTGGGAAATCATTCGGAATCAGAAATAAAAAAGGTTGAATTTTCAATGAAGCTGTAATCGTTTTGCTATGAACTGTTTCCACTTAATCTAAAAATTAAATTTAAACGAATAAAAATCTATCTCTCATCCTAATCTATAGTTGATTTTAGTTCGTTCGCTTTTTTTTTTTGTGCAATAGTTTCACTTATTGTTGCTGTTTAAACGCGCTTAAATTATAATATTAACAATTCAAGTCTTGGTGGTTCTAACTAAAGGTCTGTAAGAAAACTTAATATATCTAACTACTGACTCTTAAATTTTATTTCACTTCTTCTAGTCTTTGTGCATTTTGCATTTGAGCTGCTTGTGCTGATGGTGCTGCGGATGCTGTTTTCAGTAGGTTGAGCGAATCGCTGAATGAGAATGACACAGCTGTAGACTGCTGCAGTGTTGAGTGTGATGATAATGACATTGACACAGATGGTAGTAAAGATGTTGGGGGCGGTGATGGCGAGGGGGATATAATTATTTCATTCTTAATTTCAATATCGGTGGGAAATTTGAAATTATCTGTTTCTGCCATCATCATCACGTCCTTGGCCACTTTTTTGCTATCCTGCATATTGGTCAAAGTCATGCCTTCCTTTAAATCGTTATTATTACCGATCAACACATTTAATTGAGTGCCGTTATTATCTGAGCTTTGCTTTTGACCAGAAGTTGCTGTTATATTATTCGCCACTGATGTCCCTTGCGATGGAGGTGGTCGCGGCAGCTGTGGAAATGTTGCTTGTATTTCTCCAGACGCTGCAGCCGTTATGAGATAATTCAAAGGATTAAAGCTCTGTATTTCTTTACTCACAAATGACTCGTGTGTCATTTTCATATGATTTTTCATTTTGTCCGGTCGACTGAACTCTTTGCCACACAAGGGGCACGGAAAAACTTTACGATGTTTGCCTTCATGGTAAAGGAAAGCATGTCTTTGAAAACTGTATTTGTTCTTAAACGTCTTCTGCATGTTTTCTTTAGCACATTCGGTACACTGATAGACGCCTTCGTTAATGCTCGCATAGCGAAATAGATCTAATCCGCGTACTGACATCTCGGTTAATTGCTCGGCTTGATCGTCTATGGTTGACTGGGCTTTACGTCTTATACGACGGCGTTGTATCGGTTTGCCAGCAGAATTTTTCGAACGCGTATTATTTTTGGACTTTTCCGATTTGATGCTACCATTATCCTGATTGATATTGGTGTTGTTATTATTCGAACTCTCTTGATTTTCATTTTTGTCAGATCGTTGGCCGTTTTCAGTGCTAGCGCTGTAATCTAAACCAGCGTTTTCATCGGCTAATGTTAACATTTCAGGATCGGATTTATCACTTTGATCCATTAACAAATCAATGTTGTTCTCCTCTTCTCTTAACAGCAATCGTGTTTGCTGTTGTTGCTGTTGGAAATACTCTCCAGTCTGTTTTAACATAGGGTTAGCAGCCATGTGCAACAAAAACTGATGATGCAAATTGTTAGCCGTTGGGGGCTGTATATGATTTTGCGCTTGACGTTCAGCTACGTTTGCTAGCGATTGCAATGCCGAACAGGCTTCATGAGTTTCATGAACATTAGCGGGTGACTGCACATTCGGCAAAGCGTTGGTTGTCGCTGCAGCATCACTAAAATCTATTCGCAAGCCAGCTCTTAATTGTTGCTTTAATAGTGAGTTGGGATTTCCTGCCACTGAGGAGGTGTTTGTAGTTATGGCTTGCATTGCCGTCTGCAGTGTGGTTTTCACTTTCAATCCAAGTCCTGTCGCAGTTAAATGCCCTTTTACATTCGCTTCATTCAAGTCCTTGGCTGTCGTGAGATGGCTTTGTTGTGGTTGCTGCTGCTGCTGCTGTTGTTGCGAAACCAAAGTTATCATGGCATGTTTTGCAGGAGTATGAATTGCTGCTGCTGGCGATGTTGCCGGCGTCGTTGAACTTGTATTGCAAATGGTAATCATTTTATTCGAACCAAACAGTCTTTGCGATAATTCCGGAGCAATTAATTGAACTGTAATTGAGTAATTGAAAGAAAAATTAAACCAACTTGAAAAACTTGACAAAAAGCTTATGCATAAAAGTCAGCTAAAGACCGCACTTTAACTGAAAGTGTTATGTATCAATGAATCAGATTGGCGAAAGAATGGCTTTCTCTGAAAAATGCGTAACTCAAAGTAGAAAATTTTTCCATGCAAACTCACAACAAATCGAAGGCGAAATATATTTCAATTTTAATTCATTTATTTTAGAGAAAACTTTAAATAATTGTTGTGGGAGGCGCTCCACCACTTAGTACACTACACCACTTCGTTTAATACTGTTGTTCATATATCATATGACTTCTCAAAATAAGACTTTACATGTGGAGTGGTGGGAAGCGTTCTGTTCTGAACTTTTTTCAATAGCGTCCGTCCTTATATCAAAACATGTCCATGTAGGCCATTTCCCTAAAATATCTCGAAAATTGCGACCTGTGGGTTGAACACGAGAATGACGGACGGATACACAAGCTTAGAGATAGATGCAAAAAGTGATTCTGAATTAGTCAGTAGAATCGAAGATGAGTCTGCGTAAAGTCATTCTTGTTGTTGCTTACGTCTGCACAAATTTAGTATACCACTAGTCGTGTAGGGTATAGATATTAAGAGGAACCACTTCGTTTAAAGGCTTCGCTTCATTGTAGAAATACTCCCAATCGGAAGCTTTGCGTGTTTACAATGAAAATTTTGGATATTCCAATATTCACTTTAAGCAGTTAGCATAACATTTCCATCCGAAAGCAGATGCAAAAGTTTATTTCCAATAGCCACAGTATAATCGCGGATGACGTCGGAATACAAACACTTCTAATTGTATAGCAAGAATGTGTGCAGGATACGCTTATACATGTATATATGTATGAGAAGTTGTCTTTGAGAAAAAAAATTCCACTTAGTTTATATTTATTTAAGTGCCCTTTGAAAACACATACATTTTAAAATTAAAAAATGTATTTTGTTTTTTGTTTTCATTAAAATAAAACGTGTATTTTGTAAATGCCGTTTAAAACATGATTAATAATAACCTCTTTTTTATTACATGTTATATGTTTTATAATAATGAAAATATTAATTATAAAAAAAAAGAAACAGAAGTGCAACTTAAAGTTAACAGTAAAATATGATTTTTTGTTTGTTTACGTTTTTATTTACTATAAATTAAACTAAAGCATGACGTGAACGGGTGCAATCGCTGAAACTGTTAAAAAAACAATTTTAGAAATAAGGAGTAATAGTTAATGCAGTGCCAAATAAATCTGATGTAATGTAATTATATGAATATAAAAATATAATTTTTATTCTTGCTAACTACTACGCGTATATAGATGAAAAAGGTGGTATTCAGAGTACATATAGTAAAATACAATGTGAATATATTTTTTAAAGATTATTAAATATTTTTGTTTTTTGTTTTCTTTTTTTTTACTTTTTAAACATTTAAACTAAAGACTAAATTGCACTAGCTAAACGCTAAATTAATAATCAGTTAAGTATAATATAGGTTTTTTTTCTTTTTTTGTCAACAGTTGCACTTATCAGAGAGAGAAAGGAAGAAAAGTTTTACAAAGTTAAGAGAACTATTATATAACTAATATAACCAGGATACCAACATACACGATGGACCAAGCAAATATATCCGATCTCCCCTATTCTCTTTGATATTAAGACTTTCACTTTTAGAAATTTTTCCTAAATATTGTTAAATAAGATAACGAGAAAAACGAATCCACAAACACTAACAAGAAGCAAACACGAACAAATATTCCGAAATCATCGTTCACTGTATTCGGGGATAAAACAAAGCTTGCAAACTTGAAAATTACTTCTGAGCACATTACACACAACCTCTCCACCCATCACCAATTAAAAATGAACGTTTCTTGGATATAAAATATATAAAAAAAAAGATTTCTTCATTTTTTCAGCTCAAATAATATTGAATTATTATTTTATAATTAATTTAGCTAGAGAAAGAAAGTCTAACAAACTATAGTCTTAAAGGCTAGCATCTAAGGCTGGCCGCCTTATTGAAAACTCCACCGCAATAGAGATTAAAACCCCCGACCATTCAGTAATAGTCGAGATCTTTTGCCTACTCGACTATTCATTGAAATTTTCTTTTAAAAAATTGTCTGAACACTTTTTGCAATCAATAGGCTCTTGTGGAAAGCAGTACTCGCTTTTAAATTATTATCTACGTCGTTGTAGATTTTTCAGTTATAAAGTAAACTATTCGTCCTTATAAATCAGTAAGAACAGTATAGTGAGGCATGGGCTATCGTTAAATGCCCTGCACCACACTATAATTGTCCATATATCGACTTTTTAAGACAGGATGTGGCAAGTAGGCGGAGAAGCGATCCGATCCGAACAGCGTTCGTTCGCCAAAACACATTGGCATACCATATTCCATCGAAATATTTCAAAAATTGCACCATGTGCGTTGAATACAAGAAAACAAGAGACAGTCGGACAGACAGACAAACAAGCTTAGATTGGTATAAGAAGAGGTGGGTGCATCTCAAGTTTTTCTGTGTGTTGCTTAATGTACCCTTGCACCACAAGTGGTAGGGTAGGGTGTAAAAAGTAGAAAACATTTTAGTTCAGTTATGTATCATGCGTCTTATGTGTTTCCGAGGGCGTCACTACATCTACTTTGAATTGGTTACTGCTACGCAGCCACTTTTTATCTGACTCATCCTTAACTTTTGCTATAAACTTAGGGCGCTGAAGAAGCAACAAAAAAAAGTATTTTCAAAATTATTTCATAAAATGTTTGATACCTTGGTATTCTATTGATTCTATCTAGGTTAGCTTCTGGAATTTAGTAAAAACTTGGCTTTTTTTATAAAATACTTTTTTTCTTTCAAGAAATTTACTATCAACCGTGTCGAATGAATCGATTTGAAAACATTTAGTTAATTAAAACATCAATGTCGCTTAAACGATTTATCGAATTGATATCCCGGTTATGACGTTTCACTTGATTCTCAGTGTAAGCTCTTTTAAGGGAGTTATTGTTTTCCCCTCGTATTTTACTTTGAAGGTTGCATGGGTTAACAATGAGGAGATCTTTTTAAAATTACGAGTGCGTTTTTATCGAACTAATCGAATAATATATGAAATTTGGGAGTAAAACTATATTAGTTTTAATTATGTATATAAAACAAAACAAAGCTATTAACATTTTTTTTTTTTTTTCAATTACATTTATAAATGTTTGTTTCATAATTTATTTTCATAAATTATACATTAATATTAATTTGTAATAAGAAAAAATGGGCAAATTTAAGAAAACATTTATTTGTTTTTAAATAATATTGCGGTTATTATTTTATATGGTAGTAATTTGTAATTCTTTGGCGACGAATTAAGCCTCCGATTCATATATGATGTCAACTGCATACATATAAAGTTATTAGAAAAAAAAATAAAAAATAAATATATATATATATATATATTACAAAATTTTCAAATAATTTAATAAATTAAAAGGAAAACATAACAATTTGTTATTAAAAAAAAAAAGCGAAAAAAAAAGAATGAAAGTAACCAGCAAATTTTATTTGAAATGGTTGTTTTTGTTTTTTGTTTAATAATTTCACTTGAAAGAACATATTGACGAAGAATGTTTGCGATTAACTACTAATAAATTAATTAAATGTATTAGAGCATTACGCCATAAAATAGCAAAGTCTTACGCGAAGAAAATAATTAACTAATTGAAACCTGGAAAAAGTATTTTCATAATTTTGATTGTCGATTGGTGCTATTTTTATTCTTTTATTTTACTTATTTATTTATAATGTATTTTTTGTTTAATAAGGCACACTAATATAATCATGATAAAAAAGGCCAAATTGTGTACATAGAAATGAATAAAAAGCGAAAAAGAAACGAAAATTGGCTTAATTAAAAAACAATTCATTGAGCTATAAATGTTAAAAAAAAATAATAATAATATAATAAAAGGAAATATATTGAAAACTTTGAAAATAGAAGAAATTGCACAAATATTTGTGAGATTTATTTAACCAGTTAACTACACATAATCAATATATACGTCATGATCCGTCTATCCTTCCTTACCGGTATTCTCTATAAAATTTTATCATTATGAGTGCGTATTTACTTAAAAATGTATATTACAAGATTTATGTGTCATTTTGTCTAGTCGTCCCACTTACTCTATGTTTGGCGAGAATACGAGGAGTACATCGCTGAAGAGGTCGATAGAGTCAACTGGTTAAGGCGTTGAGAGAATATTGGATTCAATCAAGTTTAAGATGGATTATATAAATATTCCCAGATAAAATTAGATCTGTCGTCTCAATCAAACGACTTCAACAAATTAAAAAAAAAAAAAAAACAAACAAAACATAAAGACGGTGAGACTTCATTGCTTTAATGTTTGTTCTTCGGTGTAAATAAAACGTGCACAAACTCACCAAGCAATCAATCAATGTTTAGCTGATAATAGTTCCAAAGTTTTACTTCAAGAATAGCTGTGCACAACTTTAGGACTCGGACAATTGTAAAATAAAATGCAATGATGGAACAGAAGTTCTAATACCGTGCCCGCTTTTTCGCATTCCCAAATGATTATTTTTTGTTGGCTCGACTTCGAACATAAATATTGATTTTAAAAAATTGCTCATTGCAATTGAATTCGAGATAGTACCGATGAACAAATAAAAAACTTTTAAATTAAAAAATTTAAAAAACAATTGCAGATCATCTTCGCATTAAAGAAATAATGCTGAAAAGAATAAACTTAAGAGGTGTTTTGAAAGCTGAATAAAATTTTTAAAAGGCAAAAATATAAAAAATATCCAACGCTTTTAATATTGACATGCAATCCTTTCATACAAATACAACTCTGACTGAGGTTTCTGTTTGTTGTTTTCTCTTTTTTAATAATCGCGATATGGTAAAAAAAATTTTACAAACATTTTATTGTTATACATAAATATATATATTTTAGTTTTATACGTTAGAAAAGTTTTTTGGAATCATTCTGGAAGCCTGTTGGTGCTTTTACAATTTGATACAGTAAAGTAATGGTCATATGCCCTTTTATTGTTTGCATTTCACACTTCAAATTCCGGTTTTTGAAATCGATTGTTCCTTTCTTGCAAGAGCGTGCAAATCTAAAACTCATACCTTTTTGTTACATACTACATCATCTACATACAAATTATAATAAAACAATAAAGAAAGAATGAAACTATTTATAGTGTTAATCCCCTTCACCACCAGCTACCAGAGGCAGGGTATATTCATTGCGCCACCGCTGCAGGTGTAGCAGTTGTCGTAGCATTAGTGTTTAACCCTCCTGGAGTTGAACTTACGGAGGACGCCGATGATCCTAAAGGCGTGGAAGAGTTTAATGCCGCGCCCATTGTACCGCCCGATTGATTAGAGGACTGAGTAGTCAAATCAGGCGGGGTTGGAGTTGAAGCTGCGCTTACGTTTTGAGAGACAGACGCGGACACATTTCCCCCTACAGCGGCAGTATTTCCCGCTGCTGCTGCTGCTAAGGCTAACGATGGATTATCGATTTTGTGTATAATCTTAACGTGTGCTGTCATATTGTCTTTGCGGGTGAACTCCTTCAAACAGAACCGACATGGATACACTTTGACATTGCGTTTGTGTGAGGTCACATAATGCCGGCAAAAGTTGCTAATGTGTGTATAGACACGTGAGCAAACCTTGCAGCGGTATGTATGCTCGCCCTCTTTGGTACAATAATCTCGTACGGAACCTTCTGCTTCACCTTCAACTATGGAATTGCACGATGTATTCAATTTAGTTTTGGGCGGTGGTGAGGCTATATTTAAACTGCCTGTACTGCCGCTTAAAGCCGTTTTCAATTTAGCAGCTTGGGCGACCGCAGCAGCTGCTGAATTCATAAAATTATCTGGAAAAATGTTCATGTAATCGCCACCGGTTGGATAAGGCTAAAACGTTGAGCGGAAATCGATTAATTTGCAACGAAAACAAAAAGAAAATTGCACCCAGTGACTTTTAATAGAAATGGTCCACCTCCCACACACAAGATTGAATGAAATTTTGTAGAAAATCGAGAAAAGCTCACGTAACAAGTCAGATGGGGCAATGGAACATTCACATTTTAAGTCACTGCAAGCACATTTGTATTTAATAAAAATTGTACACCACTCACCTTACCATCAGAACCTAGGCCATTCTGTTTTAATTTTGAACGTTTATTAACCTTTGGTTTGGACGGCTTAGCGATCGGTGCCAATTTAGGAATACTGACCATCGAATTTAACAATGTCACCGTTCCTGGAATTGGACCCGTGCCAACGATAGCGGACATCTTCATACCACTCACTGCCGCGGCAGTCGCTTCGACTAATTGCTGTTGGTGTTTTTGGTGTTGGGCAGCCAGCAGTAAAGCCTGCTGTCTGACATGTTGTTGATTAAAGCTGCCACCACCACCACCACTACCACCGCCACTCCCACCAATATTATTGTCCTGTGACGATATGTTGTTGTTATTGTTATTGCTATTGTTATTATTATTGCCGTTATTGTTGCTATTATTATTGTTGTTGTTGCTGTTTGGATCAAATTTAAACTCAACCGGCTCATCGTATTCGTCCAGCATTAATTGCGGTTCCATATACGAAGTATCCAACTGATCATCGTTGTCGCTGTCGTTGCCATCTAGAAAATTTTCAAGTTCAGTGATGAAAGTCGAGAACGCACCCACACTCAAAATAAATTTCAAACTATTATTTATTATGATGTGTGATAATATAGCAATTGTAATGAGGTGGATTGTGTTTTAACGCATATAATGCTCTCAAAAAAATTCAATTACGGAATTTACGAAAAAGAAATTTCAAATTAAACATGATCAAAATGTTTGGAAAAGAGAAACTTATCGAAAATTTTGATCGGAAAAGCTATAGGGATTTCAAGCCATTTTCGCATAGATTAAGAATTTAAAATTTTCACAAAAATTTTTTTATTCTTAATCACTAAAGTTTTTTTATTGCGACTAGAAAATGTTAACGAAATTTTGGTTCAAAGATTTTCGAAATTAAATTTTGCAGAAATTTTACTTTTCCTAACGGTTATAAACGAATTTCACGTCGGCCATGAATCCCTAAAAGCTCATCCCGATTTTTCTTTTTTTTTCTGATTTAAATGATTGCTTTTCTAAGTCATTTTTTTAGAATATTTTTTTTTTTTTTTAACTTGAAGTTTTCCTTTTCGTTATCCTTGGCAATTTTTTATCGGCATCATACGAAATTTCAAATATTTCATTTGCTGAAACTCACCTGCCGACGGAAAACGTTTGCTGTTGTTAGCGAGACCGAAGTTTCGAAAATCACTTAAACACTTTCTTATTTTTCGTTTTCTTTTTTTTTATGTTATTTATTATTATTATTATTTTTTTTTTTTTTTAACTTTCAAGCAACAAAACTACACTTGGGTTTTCACTTGGATAAAATATTTTTGGAAAACTCTTTCTCACGTAAAATCCCTTTTTAGCTTTTCCGATACAGTTTTTCAATACGTTTGCGGTTCTTTTTTTCTCTCTAACCTATATAGTATACACGTTTTGACATATTTTCAGTTTCCTCTTTTTTCGTTTTTTTTTTTTTTTGCTTTTTGGATAATGTTATGTGGTTTAATTAAAGGGGTGCAAAGAAGGTCATAATATGAGTGGTATGAGTTCGATTAATCAAAAATGTAAAAACCCGTTTGATTGTTTGGCAATGATTAGCAGGTGGTGATGAATTTTGACTTGATTTCACACTTTTAATTTAAAATTAATACATTATGAGTTTTCTTCTTTTCAATTATGTTACGAGAATCTATAATATTGCAAAGTTATGAGATAGCGATTTCTTTGTGAATAAATCTTTCTGCGTTATTCGTTAAATTATCTATATAGACTGACTTACCGGAAGTGCTGTCATCTTGTTGCTGTTGCTGTTGTTGTTGTTGTGGTTGTTGGCTTCTAGTGTCCTTGACTGGTTTGGATTTCTTGGCGGGAGGTACAGAATCGCGGCTTTCCTAAAGTTAAAGATTAAGAAAATCAGTTTCGAACGCTATTTGAAACACATTAATTGAGATTAGCTTAAATTGAAAATTTCAAGTACTGCAGATCTCAGATACTCCGAAAGTGGCAGATAGAGCATCACCAACAAAATAATGAAAAGCAACTAAGAAGCTTATATTCCTAAGACTAAAACAAGGAAACTAACTAAATTTTCGTGTATCCATTCAGTCGGGTGGGGGCGACTGAATTTTTCTATTTTCAGAATAAAAGTGGAGTATTACGTGATGTACTTGCTGTTCTTTATGAGTAACAAGCAAAAAACACGGAAGGCAAAGATGTTCAAAGTTTTTGTTGTATATACAGGCTTGTGGGCGTTGTGGGCATATCATTTGTTCCATTTGTTGTTTGGGTCCTTTTCTCATTCCTTTCCAAAACTTAGACGATATGTTCATTTTTGTGAATAGGAGAATGTTTACCACAGACACGACACATTTGAGCAGACGGGCACGTTTACATACATTCCGAATTTGAAACCGCCCAAGAATTTATATACTTTATGGGGTTTTTGAATATTGCTTCTGTGCGTTATAAAGCTTTTGCTAAAGAAATGAAATTATGCCACTATAAATAAAATTCGGTAGGAACGATCGATTTTTAAAATTTTTGTCAAGTACTAACGGAATCGCCCATAAAATATACTTTTAAACTTTTATAGCAAAGTGCGTCCTTCTGCCAAATATGAAATCGATAGATTCACTTTTGCGTCCACAAGAATGTTTACAACAGGTATTACACCGACAGACAGACAGGCAAAAGTCCCTTCAGAATTTAATGCTGCCCAAAAATATATATAGTCGCCCTTATTCTAGAGCAAATGCAACGGCTCAATTAGAAGAAAATGTCTCCAAAAATGCTTGACGTATGAACGACAAGTTAAAATTTTTAGGTTAATAACCACTGCATTCGGTTATTATTACTCACTATGTCCAATTAATTTTCCAATGAGAATTTGTTGGAATTAATCAAATTGGATTCTTCGTCATTTTGAATAGGTTTCCAGTCAAGCGCTTTCTACTGCGCTTGATGTTGTGCACGTTTTCTAGCAACAATTCTGCTACAGCATGAGATACATTGTTAATGGTAAAAATATTTTCCGGAAAATATTGTAAATGCATCATAAATCTCGATAATCTGAAATTAACTAACAGCCCCTTATTATTTATCCGTTCTAAAGAATTTAGATAGGCTTAGGACAACAAATCCTTGAGCATTATATGAGTTTGGAATGCGTTAGATTTGTTCGAAATTATAAAATTTATTATTATAATGACACACTAACTTTTTAAGAAATGTTAAGTTTCGTATATATTTTGAAAAACGTAAGAAGGGGGAACTAAAGACAGGAAAGACTACACGTGTAAAATCCCAAACCGATGAAATTTGGCAATTTGTTATCTCTGGTTGTTACAAAGATATTTGGGGAAAGAAAAACTTTCGAGGAGTATAACCAATCCTCAAATTCCATATTTTTCTTTAAAAATTTATTCAATTTACAACATATCTGCCAGTTACGATAATGTCGTTATCGTAAATCGTTATATATTGCGTTTAATAGCTCAGAAAACTGAAAAATTGTAATTTATCTGACGTCTGAAATCTGTGGTGCTTACAAATGGAATTCTCACTGAATGCCTTTAGAAAATATTAACAAACTTGGAATAGCCAGTTATACAGTATAATCTAATTCGAAAAACCTGCTGGACCATTATATCCTATCCGTTAAAAAATTGCCAACACCCTTAGGTGCTAAAGAGAGCAAATAATTCTTGATTTTTTATATAGTCGATAACTCTGACAATACATATGGCATTTTGCATAGTAACTTCCGTCAATTCTGGGAAAAATACGGTTTGCACCAGTTAACTAATTTTCTTTGAATTTATTTGATATTTGGATTTTCCACGATTTGTTAACATCAGATTTTATTATCATTAAAAGAGTGATACGCTAACGCGTTAATGGATTCAATTTATGTGCTTTTACTTACATTTAAATCGTCATTATGACCGGGATCGCGCTGGTTGTCATCGGAGCCATCGTCGTTGCCCGAATATGAATCATTACACATTTTACTATCGCCCATTTCTGAATCTAAACCCCCCTCCCGTTCGAATTCATCGTAATCACCATTCGAACTGCCCGATAATTTGCGTGGCCTGCCACGTTTTCGTTTCGGCATCGAAGCTAGTGCTGAGCTAAGTAGGGATTGCTGTTGTTGCGAGAAAGGAGGCTGTGGCGTACTATTAGCGGCGATATTACTGGAATTTACGGAATTGGCGGATTGATGTGAAAGTTTTTGGCGTTGTTGCTGTTGTTGTACAACATATGGTTGTATGCGCTGTAATTGAGGGGGTTGTGGTGTGGGTTCATTGTTATGAGTGTTACCTCCGGATGGTTTGTCATCATTAACCTCTGTTAAGCCTTTAATACGTAAGCTTTCTGCCACCCTAAGGAAGGCGGTAAGACGCTCTTGATCCACGGAGACTTCACCGCGGTACATAAAATCAAGCAGAGCTTTCATATCCGCATATGGAACATCCTTTAGTATAACTATTGGATGCTTTTCAGGATGATTTATAAACAAGGCATTAAAATATGGGCTACAGGCGGAAAGAACCATCTAAAAGAAATTGAAAAATAATAATTAAAAATAGTGCCTTAAAAGCAATAACAAGTGTCGCGAACAACTTACCCTATGCGCTGTAAGATAACGCCCATCTACCGCTAGTGTCACATCCGTAAATTGGTCTTCATGTAAAAGCTGATCAAAAACTGACAGCATATTACTTTGATGGTTATTCCATCTTAGGCAAAATCTTTGAGGTGTCATCTTCATTTGGATGCCGTTTTATTTTTATCCAGTAATCACTATACCACGTGTTTTATTACCTTTTTTAAAAAGGATTTGCAAAATAATCTGTTTTTTTGTTTTATTCTCTTTTTGGAAAAACCTTTAAACCGCTTTTGCCAGTAAAATGAGGGTTTAAAGCGTTCACTGCACACTGCGTTGGATTTATTTATTCATTCATTGATGATGAAGCAGGAAAACATTAGAGCGAAAAAAATTTTCCTCATAACATTTTTTTCAAAAGCTCCTGCAATTAGAAAATTTATCGAGAAAGGAATGGTAAATGAAAAAAAAAAAAACAAAAACATTCAAATAAGAAAAAAAAGGAAATAAATGTAAAACAAGTAGTTTTTTTTCTTCTTTAAGATGAGATGAGATTTTTTTCACATCTCATTGAAATTCATTGTATTAAAGAGAATTGCTTTTCTCTATATATGCTTAGGTTCGTATGTGTGCGCGAGAAAAATTCCTTGGCATACGAAAACAACTAAAATTAGCCTTCATTACCTTTTCGTTAAAAAAAAAAAAAACAAAAAAATTCCCCCGAAAAAAATACAAATTTCATGTATATGCGTAGCCGTTTGCTCTCTTCCTTCTTAATTTTGCTCTAGAGGCTGAAGCATATTTGTTTACACATATGTACACGAATTTAAATATTAGTTGAACAGAAATCAACATCTAAAAATAGACAAAGGATCACAGCACCGCAAAGTTCACTACGTAGAGAAGGAAAGCGCGACAATTATAAGCACAGTACAATCGCACACAACGTCAGCATCGTTTATTCTCTCTTCTTATGTATAAAAATATCGGACAACAGCAACAACGTTTCAAATCGAACCAAGATGAAAGCGCAAGCAAAAATCTGGCGGTGAGGGGCCAGAAGTTAACAAATGAAAGCATTTGTGTATAAAAAAAAACCGCAGGACTATACGTCATCAACTTAAGAGATTGCACAGAGAGGAGAAGGAAAGCAAAGAGCGCATGGCATATGCAATCAACTTATACGTGAGAGGTAGACTTTTGCAATCCGTTTCACCTGAATAGTCTCAACGAATACATTGCAATTGTTTTTTTTTTTAAACCTTTGAATTAAGCTCATAATGCGAAAGACCTCCAAACTAACATTGGAGATAACTAACAACGTATCGACTCACATTATGTTTGAACAGTTCTTTCAACTTATAACAAGACGATATAATCTCGCATCGTATAAGAGAGAGGAAGCAACAACTATCTTATTAAACTGATCGATTTTGTGATGCGTTTTTTTTTTATTTCGCACTTTATAAGTATTATGCGTTCATACGACTCTGTGAAGTTAAATTTGAATTTAGTTAGCAGCTAATGATCACATACACATCAAGAGAAGGCGATTAAACAATAAGGAGAGTTTGATTTCAAAATAGACTGAACTTTTCAGTATCGGTTGCAATGGAAAAGGAAAGTTTTCCAATAATTCATCGCATCACGCAAGATAAGGCCAAAAACTTATACTATATTAAACAAAACGCAAATTACACGATATGTTAGATCATTTGCACTGGAGTTCATATTCGATTAAGGATAATTAAATTTGTCTGTTTTGCCGACGTGCTCAAAATTTCAAGAGATATGGAAGAGCAATATTTAGTGCATATAATTAAGAGACAAAACGACTTCAACGTTCAATTTCAAAATACTTTGCAGCTTGCAGCGTAAATGCCGTCAAAACTTAGACATTGATTTCTTATTTAACACTAACTGGACTTTTCCTATGACCACAATTGTACACCTACGAGACTGAGGGATACGCTGTCGTTTGAAATATGCAGAAAGCGTTATAGTGTTTTTATCTAACTTCCGTATGTCTTGTCCGTTGGCACTGATGCACTGATCAAGGCACCATCATGATGCGATCACGGAGTTGCCATATTGCACTGAGTAAGTTATTTTTCCTTTAGAATTTTTTATCTCTAATTATAATATTTACCTTACACTTCTTAGGGTGCAATGGTATATTAAGTTTGTGCGGTTGTATACAACATCCTGAAAGACTTGAGGCAGGCTCTTTTATTATATCGATCGATTCGAAACGGCTTTCCTCATATTTCAGTCTGTCCGTCCGTCTTGCAATTTTGTTTTCCAGCTATATGTAGCAGCTTTTGAGATATTTTGATAAAATGACCCCCCAAGCAAGAATGCTGCGGACACTTTATTGGCCATTCCCCATAGAACACGTTATTTGAAAAAGTCTTTATATGAAGCAGTATACTTAATGGTGGATGGAAATATGCATCACAAATACCGTAAAACACTTATGTATATACGTAATCAGCGCGAACAGCTGAAGACTAGAATTGCTCTGATTGAATAGAAAGCTGAAACTCGCCATATATATTCCCAGCTGAAGGCTACGAATCAAACAAAAATTATCGAGTAGAGTAGAGTTCATTGTACGAATGGCTTCGATTGGCCAAATGATGCTCGCACAGTTAGTATATATTTGCAATTATTCTGCATTTATTTTATGTTATACATTCTGGCGAATCTTTTCTCTTGTTTTAAATTTTGTTTTTGTGTTTTTCATTTATGAATGTATATGTCATTTGTAAAAAGTGTATGCGTGAATTTTGGAGAATTTCTCACACGAACTTAAGCTTTCTTTCAATTATTGTAAGCAGGATCTTGTGTCCTGTGTGGTTGAGGTTGATACCTCTACATCATAGTATCCCATATTTACATACAGAATACATAGTTCGTATTCAAATAGAATAATAAATCTGTTATTGCGACTGTTGGAGTATAATATGGAAAAATGTACTAGTCAATGTTAAAACGGAAACATAAAAATTCAGATATGGCCATCATGATCATCGTCGCTATCATCATTATTATTCATCTCTATGACATTTACAGTAAGGCATTAACTATACTTTTACGCTATGTGCATATATGCATGTTTGCATTTCTATGTATGCATGTGCACATAAAACGGACACAAAAAAGCAGATCACGTCACAGATGACTGAACTCAGATACTGTTAGATATAATGCAAATACTCACAGAAACAATGAAAAGTGCCCATACGCAACTGTGTGCATTAATACGATATTCGTATGTATACGTATGTATGCCTACAGGCATTCACAGTGCATACATGTGCACTTATGAAATTTACCCTCGTGTAGAAAAAAGCTACATACTATCATCCTATAAAGTATGTTTTGCATTGTGTCGATCTGTTGTGAAATATCTTTGTTGTTGTATGTTTTCCATGATGTAGCCCAAGCAACGTAGCTGGCCATTCGGCTAAAACTAACTCAATAGCTAGATAAATATGCATAAAAAAAGAGCATTTTCCTCAAAAGCCACATTCACATGAATACAATACGTAGTAGTGATTATAGAAATACGAAACAAAAACAGGGGAGCGCTGCCTGGTTGACTGAATAAATACAACTGTGCCTGCCGGCCCGCTCTTAACCGCCTATCCTCCTCCACAGCACGATCGTGCAATGTAAGCGTTCGCTGAAAAGCTAGACTACACCGTAAAGCTGACTGTAAAGCTACATTAGGGCGCAGTATTTTTCAATACAATTACATACAAATTTTCTACTTTTATATGCACACACGCGCACGCAACTATTTGTGTATCCAACACTTAAAGGAAAAACTAGAAAGAAAACTTATTCAGACTACACCGAAGTTTGTGACTACGTAAGTTGTGCTTCCCTTGCTTGTTTTTTAAAATAATTGAAAATTCAAGAGATTTTCTCCAGACTTCGTCAAGGCTACACGTATAAAGCGGAAATGCTGATATGATCCGCTGTGAAAGGGTGAACATTATGTGACATAAGGATAAAAGGACAAATTGCCGTCGTAGATAAGTTATAGGCTGAGATAGGAACGTAACGTAAAATATTGTAATGATTATGATTCATTAACACTTCGACATAGATTCGTATCCTGTCGGGTACATAGTTTATATAATAGAAAGTCAAGCGTTTCTCGACAAGCACGTAAAGAGAGGCCTATGATTGTTAAAAATAATCACTTTAATCGAAAACATAATACATCTAACACATCGGCATCGCGAACCTGCACGCGCTTCACCTATTTGACAAACCGAACACACTGCCTGCAGTGAAAATAATTAATATGGCTGATATTACGAAACTCAAAAAGGCGTAACATGTAATGTAAATTTATTTACACAATACTGTGTTTATATATATGCTCTGCCTGTTTCAATAGGCACAAAGGCAAATAGGAAAAGTCTAAGTCTAAGTGTGTGCATACATGCAATAATACATAGGCAAGCGAGTGTACGCAAAATTTATTACTTGCTTTCTTCCAAGAGTCCCGTTTGTTCTAATCTAATCTAGACTACGCGTCCAGACAATCGCTACGCGAGCGAGTACAAAGCAGTTGTAGGAAAAAAAGGTAGACGATATGTATGAAAACTAAATGTCGATAGTAGAAGAGAGTGTGACGGCAAATAGACATTTTTCGATGTTCGCGCTTAGTTAAAGAGTTGAATTTCGAGGATCTATTGAATAAGCACAAATATATCTGGTACTAAACTTCACCTGTTATGACAATTTCAATCACCTTGGTACGTCTCGTGTCGCTTCTTGCCTGCCGTAAGGGATTTTTTTCGAGACGCCACTTTTAATTAATTCGGTGAACTATATGAATTGATGCTTAAAGGAAAGAAAATAACTTCTATGTGCAAAATGTTACAAAAAAAAGGTGCAAATAATTCGTTGTCTGCTTGGTTAAAGCAGCCTTTCTTTAGAGTTAAAAAAGAGAGTTAACCTTTATTGCATATACATACTTATTGCTATTGCTTATGTGTGCACGCAGACGTATATTTCTAATTGCATTTTGACGCTCTCTCAAATAAAGAATATACTCTCTATCGCTCTCTCTCTCTTTCTCTCTCCGGCTCTCTGTTGTATTGCACTTGCTTGTGGTCTGTTCAATGTGAAAACATTTACTAAATTCTTTTTTGTTTTCATTTCTTGCGAATTGGCATTTTCTCTCTTGCACTCTTATAAAAAAAAACTTGACATTTGAAAAAATGTCAAAGAGATAAAATTGGAAATCGCAAGACGGATTAAATGGAAATTTTTTTTTAGTTCAAGGATGAAACTCTAAAATTGTCAAATACAATGTCTTAGCAGTTTTTTTTTCAATTCTTTTAAATCACAATTAAAAAGTTATTTATTTTTTACCTCGAACACAAAATCCCTCGTCCTAATGCAAATGTTTTGAAAATTGTATTTGAAAGCAAGTACTTTGCAAGTAACTCTCATTGGATCATTCCATTCCACTACATTCGTTGGCTGCTTAGTCGCCAATAAATATTAATGAAAATCCGGAACAAGGGCGAATGAAGTGTTACAAAAGCATTCTTTGCCATAACTTGATAGCGCTGGATAACCACCAAATTTTATGCAAAATAATATACAAATCCGTCTTAGACCCAGTAACACGCACATATTTGTTGTAATACAAATTATTTATAAATATATATTTAAAGCATTGCAATTACAATTAACGTAAGAAAAAAAAATTAAAACTTTTGAGACAAAGCACGAAAAACATTTTTAGATAATTCAGTTTTGATATAAGCAAGAGTTCCACCTTCTTATGCGATAATATTATGTAGCTGCCTTAACATTTTTTTCCATCGCAGAATAATTCAGCTAATTAAAGCTCGTATCTAAATCAAAATCGACCTGCCGACAATACTACGGTTTGAAGAAATGTTGAACCTAACAAATTGTAACGTAAGTGAATCACTAAAGTCAATTTAGAGAACGCAAGAAATGAATATCTCGAGTAAGATCTTCTAAAAGGGTCTTATACTAATATACTTAATTGATAAGATAAAAGCTTCCACTGCCGATAGGCGCGAATTCCTTCGCAGATATGATTTTAAACTTAGACAAAAGGAGAGCAAAGGCAAAAACTTGAAAGGATGTCCTCGATACGTGCCGAGTATGCAATAGTCCGAAAGAAAAAAGTGAAAATTTCCTGTAAATACATGACCTGCGCAAGAACATCGCAGTTTTTCTTCATGAAAGACTTTAATGTTACTACTTGCGGTTATAGACAGGTCGCTGGATTTATTTTTTAAAAATATCTCTACACATATTCCTCCACATAAGCATTTTACAGATAAAGATTTACTGTGATGTTTACGGTGTTTGGCCTTTTTTTTATTACTTGCCTTATTTAGCCTTATGTCAAGCTCATTGATTAGGCATTAGAATGGCACTACATACACTAAATTTGTAGCTGACATTGCAACAAATAATCCATAGACTAGGCTAGTCAAAGGAGAATTCGATATAGAGATATATGTAGGCTGGATATTACGTGTCAAGCGCGATTTGCTTATGCCACTACGAGCAATGCCATCCATTCTCTGATGACGGACAGAATCACTCTCCAATTTCGTTCAGGTTTTTTCAAGAAAACTTGAATGATTACTTTTAACAAAATTCTTATTGGAAGGCATTTTAATCGTGCTATTTTGGCAGAGTAAATTGGAGCATATCAGAGTAGAATGGCCTTGGCAGACTTATGAACATTTTGATTTTTCACTGACATCTAATAGATCGCGTAAAAAGAAAACATCTTCATAACTTCAACCATGTCGTTTATAAAAAATTGAAGCTCCCACCTCCACTCTAGTTACGCTGCACACGCATGAGCAATTGTTAATTGAAAGACCTCTAATAAATTAAATTTAGTCCACAGACATTTTGAACTTATGTTATGTGTGCTTAAGTTCTGCTTGAAGCTTATTTTTCCATCTATATATATATTTCTATCTCTTTCTTCTAAATCGATAGTTTTTTTTGTTGTGAGAGATCAAATATAACTTTTTTTAATTTTTTATTTAAGCATTTTATGATTTTTTCCACAAATATGAATTTTTTTCAACCTTTGGTACCATTGTATAAAAATTGCTTAGAACGGCCTTTGCTTTTCTTTCATTTCCAAATGTTATTTTTCTTTTCGTAAATTAACAGCAGCAACAACACTTTTCAAATGTCATTTTTGTTTCTGTATCAATTTTTACTTTCTAACTTCACTTTCAGGATTAAAATTAACTGAATGCAAGCCTTTGTTTTTAAGTTTTTATCGTAGAAGAGCTTTTCATTTCAGCAAAATTCTTTTAAAGCTTTGTATCATATTTTTGATATGATCACGGTTTTCAGTTACATTTTACAAGCAGGCTTGTAGAAAGATCCTTTCAAACACGACTAACGATAACGAATGCTGAATCGAACAAAGAAAAAACTGTTTTAAAGTCCTCGAAGTGTTTAGGGTACTTGTAGTTGTTGAGAGGGAAATTGTTGCATTGCATTAAAAAATTCTCACGTACGTACGTATGTACATACACGATGGGAACATTCATCCGCTCTCTATAATTTAGTAGCGATATAACAACACCACCACCATCTTCTCTCTGGCAAGAAAATTCTCACAGGGTATAAAAAAGACAGAACCGTCCCCCACCAAATCATTTAATGACGAAGCGTTAAATTGCTATACAGCTCTTTTAATTATCATATCGTTTTTGCGATTGTAGTGGTGATACTTGTTTTGATGGTAACAGTAAAGGGAATACACGCACAGTTTTTCATTACTCACATCTAATAGGAAAAATTTATATGCATACATTTTTCTTCCTTTGAATTAATAATTTCGTAGAACAGGTTTCGAAAATGCGTTCAACCAAACACTAAAATATCACATCTTTGCTTTTTCAAAGAGCATTCATTTCTTTTCTTCTTTTTTTTTTGCTTTTTTCTTGGAGAATATTTCCTTTTCACTTTCAGGGTTTTTCTTGATTAATCAATAAATTCTTGACTCTTATAATCATTTACAAAAAAAATTTCCCCGCACTTATTTAACGTAACTTTCGTACAATGTGATGATTGAACTCGCGTTTACGACACCATTACCACGACTGAGCGGTCCTCGTGCTCCTCATTGATCGCGTAGGCTAAAATACAAAATACTTCGTGACTGTCGTGTTGTCGTTTAATATGAAAATGAATAAAAGCGCTGTTTATGTGTGTTTGTATGTTAGCTGAAAAACAACCTCTCGTTTTGCCTATTGTCGTTATAATTGTATGTGTTTGTACATTTGTACATATGTACACATATCTGTGGTTTCTGTTGTACTTGTTTGCGGCCGTCCTACAATTCAATCTACATTAGAACAAATGTGTAAATCCTCTTAAAAACTACGACAACAATAACAATAACAATAGGCGTAAAAGCAGCCACAAAGTGATACAGGCGATAGCAGAAGCAACAGCAGTAATAACCACTATATTTACACATAAAAAACAGAACATGCATGGGTACACACAATAACAACAATTCACTAAACTAAACGAATATATAATTTCAAATAGAAACACATTCACTCACACATGCAAATTTATGTCAGTATTGTGTAAATGTGTTTTGCGTTGTCTCCTTTTACGTCAAATCAAGTAGGATTACGACTGCCAGCAAAGAGCACGAGAACAAATAGATGCTCTTTCTCTCTTTCTCTCTTTCTCTCTCTCTCTCTCTCAACTTATTTAACTAATTACTCATGATCAGATTACTTTTTCTTGGTCGAACTGAGTGTTGCCAGATTGAATGTTTGGTAGAGAGAAAAATTTGTGTGGTTTCCACATGTTGATATAGAAATACATACACAAAAGGAAGTAAGAAAAAAAATCATTTACGTTGTATTTTTTCGGTATTGGGATTTGAAAGAAACTAAAATATGATGATAGCGCTCATTATGTAATGCATACGTTTTCATAGAATTTGAAAAATTTTTCATGCCTGCAGAGTATTTCTTTTGTTAAGCAGCTGCTACACGCAAATATAGCACTTAATGTTTAAAAATTGTTAACCCTTTCTCTTTTTCATTTTGTATTGAGAAAGTTTAGCTTGTGGCAGCACTGTATAAATCGGTATCTCTCTTACTCTTTCTCCTCTTCCCTTGTTCTCACCTTTCAACCAAACAAAACTTTTCTCTAAGCAATAAATTACACAAAATATTTAATTGCTTTATTACATAAAATCTAAAAGAAGGATTTTTCTGATTACTTTTTACTAACATTTCCTTATTTCTTTGTTAAATATTTTTTATTTATTTTCAAAAATCACTTTTTTTATTTTTAAGAATACCGTTCTTGTAACACGGCACGTTTTCTATATTTTACGCTATGCAATCGAATGAATAAATTTAATCGCCATGTGTTATAAATATGTAAACATTAATGGAAATGTGCGGCAGATATGTTTTAATTTACAAAAAATGCCGAGTAATTTTAAAGGAATTTCGATTTAGAGTGTAATAAATGTCGTCTATTGCATTCATCTATATTTTCGGCGTCGCGTATTTATTAACTTTAAGTACTCTTCGCTCCGATATTTAAACGAGCGCTCTTTTCTTCGAAATCTCTTTTTCACTCTCTCTCTCTCTCTCTCTCTCTCTCTCTCAAAACATTCTCTCACAAAGCTGAGACACCGTTAATTACTGTTTGTTTGTGTTATGTTAGTGGTGTGTGGTGTTGCTTTGTGACCTGTTTTAGTTTCCTATTTCCTTTACGTACAAAAAAGGGTGGATGAAAAGCTTCACATACGAAATAAATAAATAACCAAATAATTATGTTATGTATACGCGTATGTTTAAATATTTCCCCTTATAAAAAAAGAAAGGCTATGCTTTGTTGCGTGTTAAGGACACAGCTTGCATTTATAAGTAGGCGGTCTTTATTTTGCAGCACGGTCTTTATATGAGCAGCAAGCAGGGGAAAGCGATAGAAAAACTTATTTTTAAATAGAATCGTATAAAAAAAGAAATAAAATCAAAACGCTACCATACCTTTTCCTTTGCAACTTTCATGGTTCATCGTTTTTGCTATTTTTTTTCTACTAGTTTTTATTAGATCTCCACCTTAGAATAATTGAACTTATGCCCACTCCCTGTTGTGCATTCTATTTGATTGGTGGTTGCCTGTTCTCTTTATTTACTTATCTAAAGTCAAAGCTTTTGTCATTGAATTGTAAATTGCCTTCCTTTACATGCGCAAAGATCATACAATGTGAAATATAAGAGTTTGTAGATTTTTTCCTACACGTTTCTAATGCCACTAAACCATGCCAGGCAACAACGACCACGATAATAATAATAAAAATACCTTTAGTTCTGCGTAAAAAAATGATAGACAAACAACACCCAGGCGCAAAATGATCGCAGAGTCACTGAATCGTTTAGTATTTGCTGGAGTCATTTTATTATTATAGTGTAGGTTTAGATACACAATACAAGTATAGGTGAATAATTGCGTGTGTGTATGTGTACTTGTTCACGATCATGTTAAAAATTCCGCTTGTGCCCGTTTGCCTTGCCCTATTGCGTGATTCTTGTACTCATTTACAAACAACAAATAATTATATATGTGCACTTGTAGAGACAACGAGTTAAAGACGAGCAGTAAATATCAACACGAAGAAAACAGAGATAGAAAAGAAGAGAATAAAACAACCGGGGGAGCTGTCGGGGGGTGCGCTACAGCTACTTTTGAGATTTTCTCTTGTTGTTGTCTTTTTTTGCAGTCTCATACCCTTTTACATTCGCTTTTACACTAGAACTGTTTAGCTTAAAATCCTAAAGAGAGAGAGGGAGAGAAAAAGAGAGAGGGTTCTAATGTAAGTTCCATGTTGGCATTTTAACTGCGATTATGGGGTTGACTTATAAGTTAAGTGATTGTTGCCACTATTGCAGATATTCTTATATTTTGTGTTACTTCTCTTACGAATCTTATAAGAATAAAACTGCGATTGAAAGCTTTAAGAAGCTGGTATATTTTTGTTATTATCTATTTTTCAACAGAAACACAGCCCATGTATCCCAAGAATAGCATACGCACGAATGTGTCTATCGTATCTATGATCGTAGGGTCGAACATCTTCGTTTTTTACATGTGTGCACACCGAGCTCTCTTCTATTAAAGTGGCTGCTGTTCTTACTGTTGTTTTGTCTTGAAACCATTACATCATTAGCTTTCGGTACCAACAAGCCAACTAACTAACATGATAAATGAATTTACACTGAGTATAAAACACCTTTAAAAGTTCTCACATTACGTATAGCAGCACTCCCTCCTCACCATCAACACCACCTAAGATGATATTTTCAGTAAAGCCAATCTGTACCTGTTTCTTTATCTTGAAGGTCTGTGCTTTTTTTTCATTTTTTTTTTTTTTTTTTTTTTTTATATAATTTATCTTTCTTTCTAATAAAAAAAAATTGGTGTAAAGTTTATGATTTGTGAGATGGTGTGGTTGTTGAAGTTGTTCATATTATTCATTATGTACTTTATATTATGGTTCAAGTCACCGGTCTGTATTGAATCGTCAAGTGACTAGTCTCAACACACAAAGAAACCACGCGTTCAAAGTGACAAAGAAATATTTCCCGACATGTGTGTAGAAACAGACATCTGATAAAGCTTCGCCGTATACGTATTCAACATACATGTTTTTTATTTCTGTTGTGAAAATCTGTTGTTATATTTTTGTATTTTGTTTTCTCTTCTTCGCGTTTTTTCCATATTCATCCATACAAATCTTTTAGAAACTAAGGCCTCTTCGTCCTCGTCCATTTATCTCCGCACACAGATCGGCGGTATTTGTGTGATATGCAAAGTGAACAAGCTTGTGTATGTATGCATTTGAAGTTTCACATCTGATATTTTATGGCCATCATTGCATCATAGTGCTTTTGGTATGGGGGAAGGAAATGGAGCTTAGATCATTTATAAATGCTTTGTTTTTTTTTTTCTTTACAAATTATTAAAGCAATCATTATTTGACCTCGTTTTTTTCTCTATTTATGTGTGTTTCTTTCTTATACGTTTGTTTGTCACGCATATCTATCTTTTGGTCTTTGAAGTTATGAAAAAGGTGTTGTCTGTAAGAGTTTAGTTCAAGTACGATTAGATTTCCCTACAAATATGCGATATACTAAAAAAATTGAATTAAAGCCATTAAATGCTACAAGAAGGATCTCATGTTTTCGCAGGTCAAAGGCAAGGCTAGTGCCCTCGTAAGCGTCAGGTACAGTGTAATCTCGTGAAACCAATGTATTAAGGGCTATATGCACAAGAGGTCTTGATAGAGGCAAGAATTTTTATTCATTATTTTTTCCATTTGATGATGATGATGCAAGCACTAAGCACAAGCTACAGAAGCAACATCTAAAAGACGTTCAAAACGCATTAGTCCGAGTGAAGCGAGTGCGCCAAAGCTCCTAAGACATTAATGAAAATGACTTAAAATTTTTTGATTCCGAAATTGTATAGTTAATCTTTTGTATTTATGGATGATGGCTGGCGCTCATTTTTAGATATTATTTCTGAGATTCTTGAAGCTTTCTACCTCATTCTACTCCCCAGCGAACAAACGGAGGACTTAGAATAACATGTTTATCGGGAATGTACATGCTGTGTTTCGCGTCACGAAGGAAGTGAACTTTGTGGTGATGGATGCAAAAATAGAATGTAACTAACAACAAGCAGAAACATTATAGTTGGTCATGGTCTACCATTAAATACCCTACACCATTTCGCTTAATATGTACCTACCTTACCACTTTGTTTAATATGTGTAGTCGTCGCAAAAGTGGTTCGATGTGAACCATTTTCAATAAAGTTCGTTCGTACGTTCAAAACGTATCGATGCCGCAAATTTCTTTAAAAGATTTCGAAAATTGCAACTTCTAGGTTGAACACAAGAGAACAAGATTGAAGGACGGACAGACAAGCTTAGATCAATCAAGAAAGTGGTTCCAAATCGATCGAGCCTGTCTGGGCGCTACATACATCCCAAATAATTTAATACAGCCTGCATTACAAGAGTCGTAGGATAAAGAATCAATAAATAGAAAATTTTCAAGTTACATGAAAGTAAGTAGTGCCAATATTTCTTCAATCCGAATTTCAATCGGCCAGAAAAATTGCACATATCCAGGATTTATTTAAATTTAATTTGATTATGCTATCGAGGTAATCGGTTAAATACTAAAGTAATGAGTCCCGTCAGCATTCGTTAGTGAATGTTTGGACGTTTTTAATATCAATACGGTGAAGTGAAACTCAACGGGGAAAGTTTGTTCAACGTAGTCGTCGCCGTCTTATCGCAACGACAGAGTAATAGCCCACTCTGTGACTCGAGTTCGTATAACTTTATTCCAGTGTTCTTACACTCACTTAACAATCTTATTGGCGATCGTATCGAAAACCACTTTTATTAAACGCATACCATTGGCATACTTTATCCATGGGTAATCTTCTCCACTTTTAAAAATGTGGAGCCTCCTAAGTCGTTCCATTTTATCAGCCACATAACTATTGCGAATATTACGGCAACCAAATTAGGTGCATGTATACGAAATCGCATCAAGAGCCAACAGATGACTTTACGTTACTAAATACTGTTAGTGTGCTTCACTTTTGTGCAAATAGCCCTTAAGAAGCTGAAGGTGTACTTCTTGGTTAATATGTCTGCACATTAAATTTCTTAAAAGGTAGGTAAAGGCATTTCGCTTGCCGATTGGAGAACCCAACCACTGGCCTGCGGCCACCTACCTGTCTCTTTTCCTTTCTTCGCTTCTTTCTGACCATCACTGTGTTAGACGAGTAGAGGTCATTCTCTGAGCGATTGCTAATGGAAGTGGTATTGCAGTGGTATTTGCGTCGGCTTTCAAAAGCTGTCTTTGCTTTGCTCGAAAGATAGCTTAAGTAATCGAGTTTCTCTTGTAATAGTTGTGGAAGCACTTCTAAACACTTGGTGGCTTGATTAGAATGTAGTGGGTTTTCCAAACCTTCTTCCTTCACTTTTCTTGTATTGAAATCATCTCGAATTTCTCGCGGTGCATTTAAATTTTTCCATTCGGATAGCGTTTGCCACTTACTTAAGATGGCTATATTGATCTCCCCAGGTACCTTAGAGGATGTTTTGAAATGTTCGTAAAAGTATTGTGAATAGTTCGTCCGTCATTTTGTTAAATGGAATTAATTAAGGAACTTCCATTTAGCTTTACATGCAGCAACGATGACGGGAAGCGAGCTGTTATTTGTTCATTTTTGTCGAGGCTCGTGGTGGTTGCTACCATACATATATGCGTTATATGTTTATAAATACAGTACAGCGAGTATGTTGTATGTATGCACGTCTCAGCAGTCCGTGAAGTGCGCATGCATGTTTTTGCCTTGATTTGCTATTATTCGTACATCCCTACGCGTGCATAATAATGTATGGCGAAGGTGACTCTTTCCTGTTTTTTCTCCTTGAAAGAGTTTTTCGTTTTAGATTTTGTTTTGTTGTTCGTTGCTGTGCGCTTGCTGTTCGCATAAGAGAATAAATGTGCTGGTTGGGTGGTTTATTTATATCTTGTTGGCTTCGTGTGCAAAATGGTGAAAAAAGGCACAAAAAAATATTTGCTGCAATCCTCTTGTTGAGGATTGAATCGTATGATATGAAAAATGAACCGAAATGATTGCTTTCGATTTTTAATTTTAACCGATAAGACACCGATATAATAAATTTATTCATACATAAATCGGTTTACGTTATGCTTATGAGATTCTGCTAGCTTTTTAGTTTCGATTTCCATTGTTTTTTTGTTTTTTGCCTGAAAATTACATAAAACGGACATCGTCCCCAACAGCGTATATATACGCTTTACACCATCCAATTTATATCTATAGCTTCGTTCGTAAGGGTGTGCCTACCCATATAGTTGTTGCAAACTGTTGCTTTAGTTTCTGTTTTGCTGGCAAAGCCTTTTATTTATGTCTCTCTTTCTTCTTCGCTGTGTTTCGTTTGTTTCGTTTTTTTTTTTTTTTTTAAGTGGTTTTACCCCAATTCGCTTGCATAGTAATTTAGGAAAAATGTGTGTATTGGAAACGACCATGTATATGTGTGCACTTAAGTGAATGCAGGCATTTCTTTTACGTGCCTCTGCTTTTATTGTAGCTGTAATTGTGGCTGTAGTTGTTGCTGCAGTCGCCTTTTTAGGGGACATTGAGCTTTGGCTTCACATTTAGCCTAGTGCGGGTTTCCTCATTCTTACACTTTCCTCTTGCTGTCACGCCTCGCATGTCGCCATTCGCTAATTCAATTAAAGAGATTTTTTTCTGTTCTTCTGTTGTACTTGGTAAAAAGGCTTAAGTGGCACAAAATTTAATTTTAAAATATCAATGCGTGTGGATAACAAACAACCTTTTTTAAGTAAGAAAATCCTGTTAGTGATATATGCACAGTTGAAATTCAAATTTTGCGAGTCCGTCTATTCGCTTATTCTTTACCGAAAATTATCCCCCTAAAGCAATGAAAATATATTTAAATGCAATGAAGAATTTATCGGAATCTATGAAGCGCTTCAGTTATACGCTTTGAGGAGTTGTAAGGAAAACTTTGAGGAGGCATGACAATGAACCTGAGGTAAATCAAAAATGAGGTCCGTCTGGTTTAACGACAAAAATCGGATAATTCGTCTCAATCGAGAATTAGTTTAGCCCAGTTGCAGTGTTGTACGAGCCAGCGAAGCTGAAAAAATTCAGACAGAATCTGAAACTTTGGATATAAACTCTCCAGTTAAGCACGCAGTTGAACCTTGTATTGCATATTACTAAACATGTTTGCCTTTATTTGGAATATATGGAATAACTAGCCTAAGGCTTTTCTCTCACTTTCTTTCAGAAGTAAACACATATATATAAACTTTTTATAGCAAACCGTATATCCGCATATTCTTGTGTTATCAAGCGAAAAAGGAAGCCCAATAAAGATAAAGATCAAACTCCTTATCGCTGACACCGCAAAAGACAAACGACCAAGTGCTCTTATCGCTGCGGCAAAACCACAACAACAGCAAAAAGAGGAATAAAAGAGTAAGATTAAAAGGAACAACAAGTCTAATCGTAATATAATCCTCTGATTAAAATATGTTCAGGTTGCTTGGACCCATCTTTATCATTATTTAGAGAAATACTTTCTAACACTAGCATCAAAGCTATTTGAACCCACGACCATTCAATTCATAGTCGAGATCCTTTGCCTACTCGGCCACTCAGACGGACGGATGCATTTTTTTCTTCATTTGTTCATTAAGTTGTATATTCCATGGATAACAGAATTAAGTGAAAAGAAATGGTCTCATGTTGTCTTTGTGGACATCTTTCATCCGGTTTATTCGTCCTCGCCCTATTTCAAGCGTAATTTAGGAATTTCAAGGAATATTTCGAATCGTAATCAAAGAAGAGGAGAATTTTTTCGCATAAGTTTTGAGGTCGTGTGCCTGGTATCAAGAGTCATTCAGTCACTTAACATTGTTAACCAATGAGAAGGGTATGTACCGAAGTGATTTAAGTTTTCTTAGTTGTTCTGCACACATTCTCTTGACATTCTATCCCTATATTACGGTCTTTATCGCATTAATGTTCAAGAATATGTGTAGTATAGAATTTCTTTTTTTGTGTATCACCGAACGTATAGCAGTGCTTGTTATTTGCCTCTATCTTTCGAGTCTGTGTTCCTTTGCGTAAAATATTGCACTGATCCTCTCAGAAAGGAAGCCTTGAGAGAATGAGGAAAACAACCTAAAATAAAAAGCATACACACAAGCATGTAATCGCTGAAACTACAAGTACGAGCTATTGAGTGGATCGTCGCGAGCACCACACAATGTGCGGCTCTCTTCTCCCTCCGCTCGGGTTCCACCAATGCACAAGAGCTATGCATAGAAACAACACAGAAAAAATGTACAAAAATATTCTGTTTATCAGTTTTATTAAGTATTGTTTCGGTGCCTGTTGGCTAAGCACGATTACGATTATTTTTGTTTGTGGCCATGCGAGGATCGCAACCACCTACTGGCATGCTCATCATCATGTGAAAGTAAGAGAGGCAAACGGAAGACTTTTCTCACATAAGTATATAAATATAAATTTCGCGAATTACGAAAATTTCTCTTTCCCCAAACAGAGCAATAATAATTTTTCTTTACAATACATTCACAGACTGGTTATATAAAACTCCGCTGTACGTGTTGTTAGCCCTCCTTGCGAGTGGTCGGTGCTTTAGTTCTTTAGTACTGTTTATATCGAATATTTACTGATGAAAAAAAAAAAAGAAAAGAAGAAATTCTACTCTTACACTTCGAACTTCACGGACGGTCAACGCAGATAAGGTTCGTACACCTTCGAGTAGAGTTCCCCACTTGCCACGATCACATAAAGCGTTGGTCCCAACATGAGGAGGAAAAATACATTCTTTAAGCGTGTACTACGGGTGCACTAAACTGCTGTAGGCTCTAGGTTGCAGTTTATATTGCTTACTGGCTTGGCAGTGGCAGCCATTAACTAATAACGTCTTTCTCCTTAACATCTCTCAAAATGTTCTCTTCTCTCTTCTCTTGCGACAATAGAACGCGAATTGCTTTCGAAAAATCTGAAGAAAGCGTCCAGTATTTGGGAGTGGCAATGCAGTGTGAGAAGTGCGATTAATCATATCAAGAATTATTCTGTAGGATTTCCAAGTTAAACTTCATTGAAGAAATTCGAAAGATTCTCCCAACTATGAGCTTTGCTTTTGTTCGCGGACATTAATTTCAATGAATTATTTTTTAAGATTTTTACCATAAATTCTATTGAAACCGCTTACAATTTCATGGCAGAAATGATCCCTTTATTTCACCTTATGGCAAATGCGGGTCCTCGTCTTAACATTTTCAAATTAACGAGTGATACAGAAAGTTTCCACTGTTCTTTGCTACTAGATATCGGGCAAAACTCGCCTGATTGTGTCGAAAGAACATGAGCTTAAAAGCTCACTTTTCAGCTTACATTTTTTGTGAAGATAGTTTTCTAACTGTTTGCTTATGTAAATGCAATGTATGTACATTGATTTGAAAGCGAGTGAAGTAACCGAATAAATACGCTATGAGATGGTTTTTTACTACAAAGAAGGTAAAATATTCAAAAACATGCCGGAAAACTTGTGAATTGTACGAATTGTGAGAATGTTGTGAGGGAACGAAGGACCCAGGAGTGCTTTGCTCGATTCCGTTCCGGAAATTTCGGCGTCAAAGATGCGCCTCACTCTGGTCGGTCAGCCACTGAAAAAGCGGATGAAATGTTGCAATAGGTTGGGCGAGATCGGCACGCAAGCTGCCAGGAAATAGCGGAAGCACTAAATGTCAATCCATGACAGTATGGAATCATTTGAAAAGAGCAGGCTACAAAAAGCAGCTCAAAAGAAGACCAAAAAATCCACGGAAACCTTTTACACCAGCCATTATTCTACTAAATTGACAGATAAGATCACAAAGGCTACAATCAAATTTTTCCACCAGTTCTATGAATGCGTAGAAGAAATGTTCGGGAGAATTCCATTAAACAATAAGCAATCCTGCGTGAAGTGAAACACTTCTGGTTAGTCGTCTAGGAGTGAATCATGCCTTGCAAACCGTGCAACGTATAATTGCAATAGTGTAGCACTCGCTTTTTTAATGGATCTTATTAGGGGGGATGTAATATAATAGATCTCTCTTACACTCTCACTATGTCTCTCTCGCTCTTTCTCGTTACAAATCATGAAAATGTCAGTAAAAAAAAAAAAACAAACACAAAAACAAAAGGGAATATAAAACAAGAACGAAAACATTATAAAATCAAAAGTGGAACACACAAACATCAACCGAATCCTAAGGTAGTCGTAAAAGAAACTCACGCACATTCAAGCCGACACGACTCAACAACTGATGATATGATGATGGGCCAGTGAGTGAATGTTGGAATAACAACTAGATGAACGCATGGACATTGTGAGCGTGCTTATGCGTTTTGTTATTTTAAATAGGTGGATGAATGAATGGCTGAATAGAGAGTTGAATATGTATTTGTACACGCTTTTTATACAATACTATGTGGGTAAACAAAATTGTGATACACATTGATATAAAGGTCAGTGACCAAAACATATACTGCTGTGCTGAAAAAAATGATGGAAAAACCTAAAAAACAAAACCTCTACGTAGCATTAAAACAATAACAACGATATGTTCGTAAAAACACAGAAATCAATGCATAAACGACATCAAAATCGAATTTAAAATGTAAAAGTTGAGCTTAGGTCGAACTATTTAATGCCCAACCCTAGTAGCCTGTGCGCAATGTTTGACCGCAAAGCGGGGGTGAAGAATACTAATTGATTCGATATATCGATCACGTATCACGTATGTATAGAGAATTGTGAGGTAAAAAACTACTTAAATGTTTTATGGCGAGGACACAAGATATCTTCCTTTCTCCGGACATTTCGATAGAAGGGAAAAGTGGTGGCTAGAATTCCTCATTAGTACACTGCACTTGTCCGATTTCATTTCGCAAAATATTTATTTTATTGCGATAAGAATGATTTCAAGGCATTTTATCAGATTTACAGATGTAGGAGAAGAAAATAATTGAACTGATGTAGACGTGTCGTACGTCTGCTTGCCCCCACATTCGTATTCACATCGAGCTTTACGGGAATTATACGAGTTATTGGTGCTATTTAGCCCATTTGTGCAGCAGCTAAAGCTAAAGGAGAGCTCGCTAACAGCAAACTTAAGATCACACTTAAAGCTCTAAATTAAGCATTGTGTTGTACTCTGGGAGAAAGTGATAATAATCCGATGTTCAGTACGTTGTGAGTGCTTCCACGTAGCCACAATTGTCGATTTGATTTAACAAAAAAAAAAAATAAGACACGAAGTTTTTTTTCTCCAGGAACATCTTATTGTAACAAACGGACAGAGGAAAGATAAGCACATTTATATCGATACCACTGTTTAGACGGGCCAGTATATATACAAGCAATCCCGTATGTATAGTTCCATACTTTAAAAAAAGGTTCCGAGTCAAATACACCACTCAGGGTGGATATAATAAGAGAAGAAGTGTGTTTTGTCCTTGAACTCTGAATATGTGAATCTTCCTCGATCCTTCGCTTCTAAATATCGTTTGTGAATACCGCTGCCTTCGGGAGAATGTTAACCGCAGGTACTACACACTTGGGCAGACACGCAGACGGACAGACGAAGAGACGGACTTTATGGAGTTCTGCGCGTTATAAGGGTATTAGAAAAAATATTAAATTTTGTGTCATTCTTTGCAGTTTTTACAGGTACTGCAGCATCGTCCGTAGGATATAGGGGAAAATTTTTGTAAATTTATCCGCTATAGTGCATGAGTAATGAGCAAACAACCAATTTTTTCTTCCGTTTGAAAAAGAAAGGTATTCTCAGCCTACCTGGTGCTGTGGCCGTGTCCATCGGACGATTTGGCCCGTTTTCACTAAAAAAGCTGCTTGCGAAATTTGAAGTCGATTGAAGTCATTTTCGCGGCTAGGTGGGTGTTTGCAATAGACATTAGACATACGGACAGGCTTAAATCGATTCAGGATTTAATGCGGATCAAGAATATATATGGTTTGTGGGGTCTCTGAAACTTTCTTCTTGGCGTTGCAAACGTTTTGACAAAATGAATACACCCCTCATCCTTCGGTGATGGGTATAATTATAAGCATTATTTGATTGTAACAATAATTTAATTGTAATTAAATCTTAAATTAAATTAAATATAAGCCGATCATGACATTTCAAGGCTCTATAAGAGGAACCGAACTTCCTAATGGCATATTCTTGGCAATTGATGTAATCTCCCACTATTCTTAATTGGAGTCATATTCTTGAAAATAATTTGTTTGAATGTATCCAGTGCACCGGCAGTGAAGCCCAATCGTAGAAAGCAAACTCCTCGTGGTACACGGTAACGGTACACCTAGTAACATACGTCTCGGTAGATGTTATTGAGCAAAGACGATGCGATTTAAAATTTTATTAAATCACCCATTATTTCAATCTCAGTAGCGTTATTATTAAAACTTGTATGAGCGTATTGTGCTCATACAAATTGACGCCTACGGACGTTTTGTGGGGAATCCTTCAGTTTGCAATACGAACAAATTTTGCATAGCTATGGCAAGCTCTTATTTACTAGAGGACGATGTATCTACTGAGAATCTTAGGCGTAACGTCCACATAAATTTTCGACGCGTCATTCTCGATATAATTAATTGAAGGATAAAATATGTAAACTTCCATTTTCTTGCTGACGAAAACAAAATGAACAATAACGCTATTCCCCCTTTGTCCATTTCCAGCCAAATTTATGAAACCTTTTACTCTATTTGGTCTGTGTTATGCGTCTACACATATATGCACATACGTATATATATATATATATATATATATGTATACGATGGTTGCCTTGTTGGCATTCTGTCAACTTTAGGGTTTGTGATTTTATTTAAAAATGTGCGCACGCACACATACTCACACACATATATAAGTATATATAAACACAATCACTTATTCTTTTATGCATACATTTACACTGTATTCCTTTCGTTTACAATGAAGATAACGATCGCAGTGTGTGGTGATGACGGACTCGCGCGTTGAGAGAGAGAAAAACAAACTTTTCGGGTAAGAAAGTAAACAGAACAACTTCTTACGTGTGTACCTTTACTTACAACTATACGATTAAAATAACTTTGTTATGAGCTTGTATGTGCGTGTATGTGTTGTGTAAAGTCTTACAAAACCTGAAAGAATTCACTTCTCCTCCTTTGTAATTTCTTAATCTTCCCTAAATTTGTTTGTTTTTTTTGTTTAGCTTTCTTTCAGTTTTCTACCTGTTGTTCGATTATTTTTACAACACGCTTTGAATTTCAAAAAGTTTTGTGTCAAACGAATTTGTCGGAGGGAAGACTATACAAGTTTCGTGACAACGTTTGTAACAAAACATAAGTTCTGTTTCCTGAAGGTCTTTAACACGTCTCTTTCATTTATTCTACACCGCTTGTTAAATAAGAAGTAATTTTTAAAACACCTACGAAGAAGGAATCGTCAGAACTGACAAGACGCAGTGGATTTAATTTACAAGCGTAAATTTTATTAACGGACAGAAAGCTAAGAAACTGAAAAATCTTAAATACAAATATTTATCCGAATCATGTGAAAATTCAAAATAAAATAGTTTGGGTTGGTATCTCAAAGTGCATCTAATTTTTTTATTTGTTTTGTGCTGTGGATGATGTTTCCATTTCACATTTGGGAAACTGTTGAAATCTTTGTTATGTTATTAGTTGTTAGACAACTGTCTGTTCCTATAAAAAAAGACGACAAACTGGGGCCGAGATATGAAAGAACATATTGCGGCTCAACGAAACACAGCAAAACAGATGCTTTAGACAAATCCGATAATGACAAAATACATTAAGAGAATAGTTCTTATAAGCTTATAAATTTTGCGCATGTAAAGGTGTACACACATACTACTGTATCTGGTGAATAATTAGTGAAAATCGAACTTGTTTCGTAAAAGGTCTACATTGAGCTTAAAAGTTTTATGTCCATTAAATCAAAATTGACCGCCAGTTCGCCCGAACTTTTCCTCCTTCCCTTTTCCTTCAACTTTGCTGATATAATTACGAACGGATTTCAAAACTTTTGGAATCAAGGAAAAATCTCTCGTATTATATTGCTTACCAAAATCTCTGTTATATGTATATATGACTCCGTTTCCTATTTTTAAAACCGATATAAGCCGCAGCTCAGTGAAAATATATAATTTTCCTACTCTTCCATATCCAGATCATTTCTTCTAATCTTTCCAGATAATTATGAAAGCCATGCCAAATGTCTCTCACGGCCTCTCCGATTGACCTTTCCACCATCTTTCGAAAATTGCACCCAGAATTCGGAAAATGTTGGTTTTTGAGGAACAAAACCTTCTTTCCCTCTTTCTTCTTTTTCTTTTTTATTGTGTTTGGAGTTCAAACGGACTGCGTTCCAGCGGCGACTTGCCATTTGCTAAATCGCCTAAAAATCGTAACTTTCGGGAAAACGGCATATCGCAACTCACATTATCTGTAATAATTCCTTGCACTTATTCTCTTAGGGAAGTGTGTCCTACTTATTCGTTTATTGTCATATATTCTTGCATACAGCCAGAGAGGGGGAGAGAGAGGTAGAGAGCGAGATAGACATAGATAGATAGATAGATAGAGAGAGAGAGAGAGAGAGAGAGAGAGAGAGAGAGAGAGAGAGCTAGAAAGAGATTGAAATTTTTTAACAACTGTTATGAATGGACAAGTGAAGGATAAAGTGGCTACTCCTAAAAAAAGAAGAGGTGAACTTGGCAGCATTTTTTACAGAAAAAGAGTGAATTAATAATTAAGAGAAAGAAATGGAACTTTTTCTCGAAAAGTGTGGATCGCCTTGTCGAGCAGCATGCATTTGTTTGTTTTTGCATTAGAAGAACAAACGATAAGATCGGTATTAAAAAATATATCGGGCATGAAATAAAGCAAAATAAATTTGTGCTTTGTAAGAAATAAGAAAAATAAAAACTCGTAACATAAGCTTATATACAGAACTGGTCACTTTGGTTTCTTTGTCTAGTGCTGGAAATTTAAATAAAAATCTGAAGACATGGAAAGGTAATCCTGATTGGACATATCTGCAGATAGAAGATATGTTTTGCGATCTTTTTCTGTCTCGTAAATTATCGAATTCCTTTGATTATTTCATTTATCATTACATTATTACAACGTAAGAAATTTTAAGCAAGACCAGGTTCACACACTTCCTGACTGAGAGAGATTTGACTTGGACGAAATGAAATGTATTTCTTCCTGAAAGTGATCATTTCGTTTTTAAACAAGTTGTGCATACGTGTATGCGTACATGTCAATTATTATATATTACATATATGTTATATGTCCATAAAGTGAGATCCTTAGCAAATTGGTTTCTTATGCGAAAGCAATTGATCAAATTTTGGAGGATCTTTAATGGTGAATGTCGGTCGGTGTATGCGAAATGAATATAACACGTTTGTAATCTGTTATCATAATCATCCCGATCGTCAGGGAATTTATGCAATACTTTGAAACGTTTACTTTCCATTCACTTATTAAATTATCATTTAACCCAATTTTGGAAAACAAATAAATCCCATTAATATTTATATACGCGAAGACAATCCTCTTACAAATCTATATATATATAAATATATATATATTTTAAAAATTTATTATATTATTTTTAAAATATTAAAAAAGTGGTTTTTGTTACGAAAATGTTAAAAACTTTTATATGTTTACGGAGACATTTAGGTTGAATGAATGCAAACGAGAGGCGAAAACACAGAAAGCGAGAGAGAGAGTGGCAACGAGAGAGCAAGAGAGAAAGGCAACAGAGAAAGCAATCGAGATGAAAATTAATCTCTATAGAAAGAATAATATAAAAATGAGCACATAACGGTTCTTATTATTATTATTATTATTATTATTACAGTGAGTTAAGCCGAAATGCGGGTATTTTATGTTGTAGGAAATATGTGTGTAAATAATTAAAACTAAAAATGTAAAAATAAATGTGTTTCGCTCGTGATGCACATACATATGTATATCCTCAAAAATTGACGACTTTAAGTTTAATGTTTCGTCACTAACTTACTTACTATCTTGCCGATAAATGAAAAGAAACAAACAAACAAACAAACAAACAAACAAAAAAAAAAAGCAATAACAACAATACCGAAAGAGAGAGGTTTTCGCATGTGAAACCTAGCAAAACAGACAGTAGTAGTGTTTGAATGCAACGCAAATATCGCTTATTTGTAATATGCGTTTGTGTATGCATGGATGTATCTATACATCTATGCATATGAATGTTTGTTAACTAAGTTTAGAAATGAATGATGCGGAAAAATTTGTTTTTTATTTTCATATATAGTTTTTTGTGCCGCAAATACTAACTGTCGTCTTATGAAAAATTGAAAATTTCCACAAGAAAGGCTCTCCTCATAAGAGACGCGACAGACGACAATGCACACAATAAAATGTCAATAAATTGTGTGCCAAGTTTTTGTTTTCCCTAAATTGGCATTTGGGTTTGCGTGTACAAGCATGCATACAAACACATATGTATCTACTTTCAGTAATTATATGTAGGTACATAAGTACATGCATTCATATACGCATATATATATATATATATATATATATGTATGTATATATAAACATTCTTTCTTCGCATTTATTTGAAATTGTTCGCAATTTTCGATTTGAAGGTGTGGTACCATTGCAATAATGTTTACCTAAACTCTATGGAGAAATTGTAAAAATTGGAATTTTTTTCTGCGCTGTGCTTAAATACACTTTTTCTGATGATGAGCCTCACATCAAAAATTTATCTTGGACCTATACAAAGATTACACACACTGCATACATTCACAAAAGCGCGGTAATTGCGAATTAGTTCAAGCAATTGAATTATTTTCTATACATTAATTTAACTTTCCACGTAACCTGGATGAGCATTCAGTTTGCCTTATAGGCCTTTCTTATGGGCGTTCGACAATGTCGGTTCGGGAAGACCTAGGCAGTGTTAGAGAGATATATTTTGATATCAGAGTACCTGGAAATTATTCCTGGGCGTTGTCAATCGGTAAGGGGGTAACAATTTCCACATTTTATAGGCTATTTTCACAATTTACGTATTCAAACCTTTCGTTTAGATGGAAGAGGTATTCGAATGTCTTGCGTATAATTCTTCGCATATTCTTTGCTGATCGTACAAGTAGCGCTGCGGAATAAGCGAAATAGAACTTTCTTTTGGGGGCATTAGTGTAAAGCTAATGAAATTCGCCGTTAACTTTACTCTCACACTTTCATATCTCACAGCTTGTATCCCTTTTCGGGCATGTGTGTATTAGTGCTTGGATTTGTACTTAAACACGGGCACTCACATAAACTAACGTGTACACATATATATGTATGTGCACTTCATCTTATATGAAATCATCACAAAGCTAAAAAGTCACTTAACCTCAAGTGCAAATAAGCCGATCAACCAAATTATCTCGCGTCGTGAAATTGTTTGCTTATTACTTATTTGAAGGCTTGACAGACGCCTTTTTGCTGCATTATAAGCACACCACAATATCAAATTTATCTGGAACCAGAAGGATGCAAAAGTGAATTGTCCTTAGCTAAAATCCTCCTTCTTTTCTATTTGCTTGCTAATTGTTAATTACATACACACACACACTCACACACATACACACATACACACATACACTCATTTATTGATAGTGACAGACTACGATCTCTCGGATATTGTTATTTTTGCCATTCTTGAGAGAAGTCTCTTTCCACAGATGCAGATGTGCCAACATGAGATCAATCGATAATTTAAGGGCGACTTCATTGATGACGTGTAATAGGTTTTCACAGTAAATAACTTCACAACGGCATTCTGCGTATTACAATGTATCAAGTTTACTTTGAAAAATAGCGAGCAGGTTTAGTCGCTTAGAGCGAGCGCACTTACCTTTAATCCAGTCGACGAAAACAGCTATCAAATTAAACTTATGCGATTTGTTACAGTCCATGAGTTTGTTACAGTGGGTAACACTGTTTTCAACAATCAAGAGGGCGACTCGACAATCAATTTGCAAGATTCTCGAATTTGTAAAACAAAAGTATAAAATTTGAGTAAAACCACATGATATGCACACACACAGCAAAATTCATTGAAAAATGCATTTGTTTTAACAATTAATTGTTTTCTCGCGTTATTCTCCTTTTAAAGTTTTCATGAATATATTTAAAGAAAAAAAAACAATAAATTAATTTCTTTTTTTTTTAATTTCCATTTGTTCAGCGTGGACAGAAATTGTTTATAAAATATTGTTCCAATAGGGAAAAACTCACATTATGAATAAATAAAAAACCAATACCGCACCAGCGGCTGACAAACCTCAAAAATATACTGAATACGTAGGGATATCAAGAGCTTTGTTGTCCCTGATAGATTGTAGATGGAATAGTTGGTTGACTGGTTGTCGGTTGTTTTCGTTTTGCTTGGACTCGAATACGAATCGTAGTAGTCGGCAACATCAACCCGAAGCTTACTCGAAAGCACAAATGATACTTAAAATACAATCGACAACAACAACCATTTGTAGACAACGAGGAGAGCCTCCCTATTGAAATTTTGATAGAAAAAGGAGAATGGAAGAAGAGTAAAGCATAAACACACACACTCTCAAATACTTTGACGGAGAATAGTACACTGTTGATCCCCGCGCTGGGTATTGTTTTTATTAAAGTGCTCATGGAGGCGAAAGCAAAAACAATGCATATGTATATAGATTTATATATACATATACATTCACACATAGTTATACTTTTTTTTTCAACGAGTTAAAAGCAGCCGTATACACTACACTCGCGCACTCATACAAAAAAAAAAGTAAAAAAAAATGAACCGAGAAAAGAGATAAAAACGAAAGGGGAGCTCAAGACGGAGGCAAGATATGAATAGGACTACTCTAGTGGCTGCACAGTCAGATATCCATACACAAAGCACTCGTTTCCGAACACGTAAACATTATGTGGACGAACGAAGTCATGCAATTGAAAATTAGAAAATGTACACGCACATACTTATATGTATATTTACACAGCAGATAACCAATTTTGTTATGCATCGACATTTTTGCTTTAAATATAAATGTCATTTTACATTTTTGACTGACACTTTCTTCTTCTTTGATTTGAATATTTCTTTTTCCTTTTTTTACAGATAATTCGTTACATTTTTGTTAGGAAGAGCTTATACTTAATGTGGCATTAAACACAACGCTGACCACTTTATGCGTGAGTACATGGACGGACTGGTGAATGAAATTAAATGAAATATCAAGCGGTTAATATTTTAGACTGCTTAACCAGTTCTCAAAAATCACAATAATTGAGGCGCAAAAAGCAGCCAAAGCGAAGAAGAAATGAATAAAAAAAAAAAAATAAGTTAAAAGACAACGGAGAAAAATACAAAACGAAAAACGAACACAACATAAACCACAGTGTGGAAAAAATAAATTCATTGTCATATAAAAAACAGCGAGAGAAAAACCGCTATAGGGGAGAACAAAACAAAGAAGAGAGAGCATGCAATCCGCATAATTCCTCTTGTGTTTACGAAATCAATTTTCGTAAACATTTACATCGCTCAGAAAATGGGGGCCACTCTCTTGTGCTCTTGTTGTTCTCCTTTGTGGATGTTCTCTCTCGTAGCATTAAAAAATCAAATCTTTTATCGCTGCTTATGTGAGCGGTTAGCCTATGAATTATTATTCACTAGTTTCTTATTGCTATTCTCCTTTTGGTTTATTTCAGTTTCTTTTAACCCCAAAGTGTACTTTTATGAATTATGTTTGCTCCTCTTTATTTTGCGTTTTTGCTTTTTTTATGTCTATCTTCATATATATTAATATAGGTATATGTATATATATATATATATATATATATATATGTGTGTGTAAGTGTGTTTCGTGCTTTTACTTGAGCGGTAGAACACATCTGCATACGTATTAATATATGTTTTAGATTTTACAAAATATGCTGCCCTCAGCACAAGCATACACGTACACATTCGCATTCGTATATATTTCACAACAGCGGAATTTTATATAAAAAAAGTTTCTGCGTGCTTTTAAATAATTGTTACATCGTGGCTGTTGTCCTCGATCTGTATATTTTTATTTTTCACGCTATAACGCATGCTTACATGGACTTGTAAGCTCAGCACATTTTACTTTGCCTTTGCAATATATTTACCTAGCGTAAGGGGAATATTAAGCTTGTGATATGCTCACAACACATAGCCACGTACACACAAATTATATACATATATTCTTATGCGATACATTATACATACATACGTTATTCAATTTCTAGTCTTTTCAGACAAAATGTTTTTCAATATTTTATCAAATAATTTTAATGAAATCAATAAATTGGCTGCGGTTAAAGAGGGCAGTCATGACTTCTATATTCATGTGTATGTTTGTAAGAAAGGTCTTTATATAAGAACCACTAATAACTGCTGAGAGCTGTGTTAATTGTTTTCACTTGCACTTGCACTAGCACATAGGGACAGTTACCATTTGATTGGGAATTTTGAGAGAGTAGTGAAGTAATTTGTGCCTAAGGATCAAGACCTTTGGCGGTCAATAAAGCAACATCTAGCATACAAGTCCGTGGCAGTTTTTCATATAAAAATTATACTGAGTTACCTTTGACCTTTGCTTTGCTAATGAAAGATCGCTATGATCTCTTAACCATTTTTCTATGTCTTTGCTCCTTGTTTCCCTTCGTCTTTCCTACTTGCGTAAGATGTCTTAACGTAATTTTACTCCCCGCGACTGTTACAGCCAATCCACACTTGTACAATGTACACGTATTTCTCGCAAAGCTGGCATGAAGAAACAAAAATTATTTGTCCGCATATCGTTGACATAATTTCTAGTTTCTTCTCTTGCTATTTTCTTGTGACACGTTTTCACCTTTTAATGAAAGGAAGGCGAGTAGTGCTAGTTTCTTCCCGCATTCGCGCTTTTCAGGAATATTGATATATAGTAGAATCCTCGATACTCGGCTCTAATGGTGAGCGCAATAACGGGTGCACACAATGTTTGTGGCTTTCGTGTACGCTGACTCACAGGCTGCATCTCTTTAGAGAACCACGAGCATAGATTTTGAATAAACCATAAGAATCGTCAAGAAGGCGAACGGTCTACAAATTGCTTGCGTGTGTGTGTGTGTTCTGCTTTGCATATGTTATTATTATGTCTCATTACAGCGGGCAGGTTAAGTGTTGTCGTGAGTGAAAATCTTACTATTGCTTTGTTAAGTGCGGAGAATCCTCTCCAGCATATTTCCCTCCTTTGTCTCTTGATGTTCAAACAGTGACCAAATAGTCTCTGAAATCTAATACACACCCAGTCTTATATCAAAGATATATAGCAAAGATAGGAAGCTAGGAAGATACAGACGCCGCAATTTATAATCATTTCAAATCGATATTCTGCTTGAATTAGCTCCGTTTCTCTCAATCTATTCGGAAATCTAGAAGACGTTAGAGGCAGGGATTTAATACGTAACGTATGCCGTTGGACTCTGTGACAATAAGACAGAAGCAAAATTGAAGAATGAAGGATTTGGAAGATATTGGACTAGACGACTGAACCAAAAAGCAGTCCTATTCCGCGATACGTCTGCTTGCTTGTAATTAACGACAATCGTCGTCACTTTTTTTCGTTTACCTAAACGCGTATTGAAGAAGAATGTTTAGTAGAGAGGTTATGGTTGTTTGTTGCAAATTTTATTAGTGTTCTTAGAGATTGTAAAGCAGTTGTGTTGTCTTTTCTGCTTATGATTTGCAGGCGCATTCTAGAAGCTTTTAAGGAGGGGTTTTACGTGTGCATGTAACAGAAGCAGAACATAAACATTGTGACTCCGTTTCAGTTCATAGGAACTTTACGTGTACACGTAGAGACGCCGCGCGAAAGTATTTTTTTAATGTGCGGTTACTTTTCTGATCACTAAATGTGGAAATTTTCCCTTCTACAATATCAGTTTAATTACTTGCGGGTTAACCCTGCGTTGAATGGGGTTTTATAACAATACGGGTTTTAGATGACAACGATAGCTCGTTAGTTTGTAAGCACAATTCTTCGTCTAGAGATTTGCAATCCATAGCAAACACACTCACCGTTTTCAAATGAAATGCTTTACAATCGAATGTTTCGACAACGTGCAGCGCGAAACAGCGCAGAAGTTCTCCGTTTCGAATTTGCATTTTATAAAAGGATTAATTATGAGAAAAAAAATGCACATAGAGTTCGTTCCGTTAATACGTTTACGTTTTCTTTTCCAACTTATGTTTTGTTTTTTGCATTAAGTTCTGCTTCTTCTTTTTTTTTTTTTGTTAACAAACATTTTCATAGTATTACAAAAAAAAAACTATGCGTATACAAAGCCAAGGGCGTAGTAATGGCACACACTCCGCCATGAGAATAGATACAAAGTTGTATTAACAAAAATATGAAATGATGTGAAAAATTTTCCATTTTTTGCTTATTATCAACTCGCACAGTCTCTTGAGATAATGGGATGAAGCGACAAAACACAAAAGTATTTGCACTCAAGTACTCGGACTAAACTATGTCCGCAAGAATTTGTTTATTACAGCTTCGGTTTAAATTTGCATCATTTTTGTGGTTGTGGCTGTACAGTACGCATTTAAGCCTCTGGCTGTGTATGCTGGCTTGATGGTCGCATATCAAGTTTGAAAATGGGTGGGTGTATATATATCCGACAATGGATAAAAACTGTCGTAACGACAATTAGTAATGAAGTTAACGGCCATGAGCAATTCTGACGACATGATAAATAAACCGAAACTTATTGAATTTTCTTATTTTAATCGACGCTAGTAAAGGAGAACAATTTAAGGTCAGGTTTGTTTTCCCCCAGTTGCAACTTAACAAATAACAAATCTCTTTGGGGTGTAACCACCTTAAACCAAAACTTTTGTTCCTCTTTATACCCTACACCACCTGTGGTGCAGGTATATTAAGTTTATGTGCACCTATGCAACACCCAGAAGACCTTAAGATAATAGACCCACCTTTTATTATGTCGATCGATACAGAATCACTTTCTGAATCATTTTCGAATCGAGCGAAGTTTGTCTGTTCGTCAGACCACTATCCGTATAACGCCTTAGTTTGAAAAGTTGTTACACGGAAAACACTTATAATATTCCAAAATTTTCGACAAAACTCGCTGAATAGTAGTATTTCGACATTCCAAAGTGACATGAAAAATATGGTTCGGTTGGGCAATTTATTGATTCTCTCTCATGTAACCGTTCCTACCATAGCTTTGTAAGGTACAAAGGGATAATTTTCAATATTTCATTGTAAAAATTACTTCAAACCGCTTTTGGACCATATGGATCTGATTTTGGGACACCATCGCATATAAAGGTTCTCAGAAAATGTAAACCCGTATATGCTAAAAAGGCCATTCTATATAAGGTTTCTCATGAATAGTACGCCCTTCTTCTGAAGGTTTAATTCTTAACATTCTGTGATGAAATTTGGTAGCAATTTGGCAAAAATATTATTGGTAGTAATTTGGACCGCATGGGTCTACTTTTTAGACCTTAACATATATAGCGGAAAAATTCTAATTTGAGTTTGCTAAATTTTAATCACGCCCTGTTATGTGTTGGGCATCCCCCAATATGCAGACTTTCGTGAAAGTAATGCGTAACTTTTGGTGCGTTACTACCAAAATGAGTGAATAACTGCACTAGGCGAAATGGTTTAGGGTACAAGATAACACTAGGTATTCGCGAGGTGAAAGCTTGGTGCCTTTTTTACCGTATACCTTTCGAATTCGAACTCTTTTGTAAAATTTAAAATGGCGTGCGTTCTTCTGAACCGATTCTTTTGGATATCTGCTGTAAAAATATGAAAGGTAAGCGAGTTTTATTCCTAGAATTATTTATGTTTATTAATACGTTACAATTTCAGCCTTTTAATGTAAGTTTTCCAAGCACTCTAAACTTCTGTTGGCCGACAGTTGCTCTTCATTAAGCTAGCAAAGAGTGTAACAAAATATCGCTGCGTCTATAAATTTTTCTTTCCCCACATCCATGAGACATTCAAAACGCGACAGCTCTTTATTAAGTTTACATGTACATACCTGCATATGGGCACAAACACATGCATACCTACACACATTAAATTTACAGCTAATTGTTAAGGCTTGCTGGTTAACTAACCAATTTAACTTTGATTTGTGGATTTGCTTTAGGGTTTTTCTTCTCTTCTGTTCTCTTCTCTTCTCCTCTCTTTCTCTTTCTTTTCCTTTTACTTTTCTTTATACTATATACGTTATGTATATTAGTTTTCCTTTTTTAATCTTTCGCTTCATTTCGTCTTTCCTCCAACTTAATTTTTTTTTAGCGTTTTCACTTTGAAATATTCCCCATATAAATATTTATATGTGCCGAGGTTTGTTTATTTGGTTGCTGTTAATGTTTTTGTAATAATTACACTAACAGTTTTTCTAGACTTTGGTGTGTAAGTCAGGCGTATTTTTCTAATGTGTGTTTTGTTTTTTTCTTCTGTTCTCTTCAAACTTTAATGAAGATCGTAAAATTTCCTTCATGGGCACCGTTGCTTTTACTGTTCATGCACCGTTACTTTCGTGCGTTCATTTGCTGATAAAGAAAAAAAGGGCATCTGCATGATTTGAATTCGGTGAGAACAACTGTTGCAGTTACGTAGATTGTTCTTTTATAGAGAATTGATTGTTTCTCATAAACAAGAAAATTGTTCTAATGAGTTTTCTCCGATTCTTACAAGAAAACGAAAAATTGTTGCAAAGTAACTGAAATAGTCTGTTTTTGTCCTTACAAGGAATTTCGTTGACCGATAGTTCGGTTTCAAGTCTTATGAAATCAAGAATGTAGTCGCGTGTGGGTTACGCCTAAATACTTATGTATTTCCGATAGACGATTCGTCTTTACACAGCGCAACACCTACGGTGGAAGAGTGTATTAGGATTGTATGGATGTATGCAACATTTGAGAAGGACTTGCGGCAGATCCACCCATCGATTCGAAATCACTCTCTGAATCGATCTAAGTTTGTCTGTCCGTCTTCGCTTCTTGTGTTCAGCCTAACGGCTCAAATTTTTCAGATATGTTGATGAAATTTTGGTACACCGGCGTATCTTGGCCCATGGACGAATGCTAGTAAAAATGGTTCGGATCGGCTTTCTTTTTCGATCTATATAACGCCTTCTTTGGAAAGTTGGTGTACTGAATAAATCTAGAGTGGTGCAGGGCATTTAATGGCGGGCCGTGGCCCGCAATTTTGCTTTTACTTGTTTTCGATATAACGAAAAGTTTAATTTAAGCAAATTTTTGTGAATTTTACGATTTTTTGAGTTCCCTGCAAAACGTCAAGTAATTTTTATACCATCACTGAAGCAAGGGTCGTTTGTGAAACCCATTGTGCTGTTAAATGGAGTCATATCTGTGCGCCTGAACAAAGGATTTGGCTTTGGTTCGTCCGTTTAACTATCATTTGTTGATGAAAAGCAGAAATTAGAATACGTAGGAAGTCCTCATATTATGATCACAGACGGGCTTTGAAAATGGGCATGAACATCACCCACGATCCAGGGACCACGCTCAGTATAGTATATGTAAGTAAGTGCACCTACTAGTTTGTGGCAAATAATTCCTGAATGTCGATACAAATCATTTGCGAGGATATTCTAAAACTTAAATGAGAAAATTGGCGCGGTCCGCTTGCAGACAGAAAACTTTGCAGCGGATATCTGAAGCTTGTTACAAATATTCCCTACGGTCGGGTAAGGGAATATGAATAATCACTCGCTATCGATGAACCGAACACAAGTTTCTCATATCGTTTCTATTACATAAGCCAAGTTCTCTTTCAACCCAGGTAAGTACTTCGAAAATGTCGTGTTCTTATAGTTTATGATATCGTGAATATTTTCTAATATTCTTTACACATTTGTTGATAATTTGCAATGGGCAGACCAATAAATATTCATGTGTGAAATGCCTGCGTAACTAGTAAAAATTAGGTAAAAAACAAAGCTTGGAAGGCTTCAGCCAGTTGTTGCCTAATTATCAATCATAGTAGAAATTTAAGGGAATTAGTAAGCAATTCATCAGACGCTATAACCTTCCCTTGATCACATTGATTCTAATTTTAATGATGGCAAGGATAGCGGGACGGGGTCTGGCCATGAAAAACAAATTTATATTTTCAAGCTTTCTATTCGATGTTTTTGTCTCTTCAACTGATCAGGATCCTGTGATTATGCTGGAAATTTTCATGGAAAGCCTTAAATTTCTGCAGGTATGAAAGATTTTTAGGAAAAATAAGACCATGAACCCTGCCTTCATGAACTGGTTTTTGATTTCTACAAAGAAATTGCAAGCTAGACAGGAAGTAGAAATGATTTGTTCAAATGTAACGATCAATGTTCAAAAAGTTCCCAAGGAAGAGCGGACACCGCCTTTTTTTGTTGATGCGCTTTTCCTCTCTTTTCTCCAGATCACAGATGTGAATTTACCCATGTCTTCGTTTTTCAGCACCTTTCTTCGCGAGACAGGAAGAAAGAAAGGGCGATTTTACCGAGCTTACTGAAGTTGCACAAAGGGTCGCAACTCTGTTTTCATTTACAGCACATTTGACAAAAATATACATTTTTTTTCAAAGTGTTTTTTTTAGAGCGAAATGATTTTCTATACAAGCGTTCAAAGTTGCGTTTCGGTTGCTTGGAACAACTACGGGAAGACGCGAGCGTCGAGAGCTAGGCGCGCTGTTAAAATTTCATTCAGCGTGGGATGTAATATTTGTTGTAGTTATATATATATATATACTAACTATATATACCATCTTATATGTACCATCTGTATGAACTTTTTCAAAAGTATTATTATGAGTGGTGAGTACGAATTCGAGCCCCAAACTAAATATAGCTCCTTAGTAGTTCTCTTTCTTAGCGATTCTCTTTCTTAGTGATTGACTAGTGAAGCTTTGTATTTAAAATGCTTAAGTTCGCAGTGTGCGAATGTGAGACTTAACTTTTGTTAGCGATTGCTCTTATCGTCTCTTATTTTTCTTTAAAGTTTTATGTTATTATCTAGGAATTCATTATAATGAAGGAAATCCCACATATTCTGCTTTATTTAACTTTATCTTGATCATATTATATGTGTGTAGCACTTTAGAGATCTAATAAGAAATTCAGATTTTTTTCTTTTCATACACACAAGTGTGCATGTGTGCTATTTCGTAAGCATAGAAAGTACTAAACACAATCAGTTTCCTTAGTGTTATCCGTTAGAAAATATGGTTTTAAAAGAAATAATTTCGCTATTGTTGTTGTACTTAAAATTTGTTGTGTTGTTATGTGGTTATCTTGCGGTGGGATTATGCAAGCAGTAGAGGTAAGAATGGTTTGCGTTTGCTTATACATGCGTTTACATACATGTACAGTCAAGGCCGAAAGTGTACATACGCTTGGAAATTTCTCAATATTATGAAAAAAATTATATATGCAAAGGCTTTGTCTAAAAAAGAAATTCCTTTTCGTCTTTGCTTTTTCAATCTATTCTGCATTTCGATTTCCTAATCATTTAATTGCAAGCGATCTACATGAACAAATCCCAAGAAGAGGCGAGACATGTACTTGTCAAACTTGTAATAATGACAACAAATTACATACGGAAATATCGGAAATATTAAATTCGAGCAACGCCACAGCGCACACGATAATAAAACGCTTAAAAAGTATCGTTAGCACGCAGAAAATAAACCTGGAATTGATGGAATAAAAAAACTCGCTAAATGGGAAGTAATTGAGATTTCTAGAGAGTGTACTAAAGGCCACAAAGTTAGTGCTGCAAAAATAGTTGAACATATTCCCAAACCCATCGATAAATGTGCTCGTAGAAAAATGTCTCCCAAGAGTGTCTTCTTAACACGGCAGTTTAACGAATAAAATCTGAATCATCCTCGAAAGATATTTGGTTTCACCCATACGTCCAACGACAAAAACATTATAGTTTTTTGCGTCGGTAAATAGCGTCCTTTCCCAACAGTTCATTTGATATGATACCTTGCGAGTTCAAGCCGAAATTCGCGATTCCTCTTTGTGACGAGCCGAGCCAAGCGCACTTTTATCCTTGAGTATTGTTAATACAATGATTGTCAATGTGACGTATGGAAGGGTAAGAATAGAAACTTTTGTTCCATTTCATCAATTTTTTTATTAGGAGACAAAAATTTACTTATTTCCATGGCTTAATAAAATGTTGAAAAAAACGTTCCTATGTGTGTGTTGTATATTTTGACCGCAACATTTGACGGCTTATTTGTAATTCACCCTAAGAAAAAGCGTCGGTAACTTTTCTCTAAAAACAGCAAAACATGTTTCCAAACGCGTGAATTATCCAAAGACTCCCCGGCTCCGTTCCTTTTTTTTTAATGTAGAGATGAACGAAAAAACAATTGAAACAGTTGCTCCTGAAAAACCAAAAAGAACAAAAGAAAAAAAGTAAACAACTCCGTATACAGCTTTTCGAACATTCGTTGTTTATGTACCCCATTGTTATGTGCCGGGGTGGCATTACCACCCTTTGCAACAACCTATCAGCAGCAGCTTCCCTTACACTTCCGCTTACACAAATGCTCCAACCTTCTTCCATCACCCTTTGTCTGCCTTTGTCTTCCTGGTCCTGGACCATCGTGCCTGCGCGTTTAGGTGACATTCTCTGTGCGACAAAAACAACGCCAAACAACGCCTTACTTACTACTGCGTTTTTGATTTAAAAATATTTTAAAATTTTTCTTTCTTTTTAGTAACATGCGATTTTAACTGAGCTAATCGCTGAACTCTATAACTGAACATTCCGCATGTTATCAACTAACGCTCCATACAACTTGAGAAATGAACTCAACAGGATTTTGCAGTAAAAAACTCCAACATGCTAAAATATTTCGGGTAAGTTTCGCAATTTGCGAACCTTTTTAAAATTTGGAGATAAGTTATTTACACAATATTTATATATATAATAATATAAGAGACAGAATTGTTTGTTGTTGATTACAAATACAATCAAACCACTGATGCTGGGCGTTTGAATGTAAATACTCACCCACTTAGTAAAGTCAAAGTTGCGAGGAGCGGAATTACAAATATATTTAAACAAAGTTTGTCTTGCCTTAAAACGAGTATATAGCACTTATATGTGTGCGCACACGCTTCTAACTATTGCAATTGACGTTTTCCATATCACACCACTTTGCTCTCACTCCTCGCTTCGTGTTTGTTGATTTCGTTCGGCGTGCTTGGATGACCTTGAGCATATTGTTGATTTTATAATGACTTTAGAGTTACAAAAATAAAATGTTAGTGTTTTGATACTCGCCATCAAAAGGTGAAGGCATGCTACTTTCATTACTGCATTTGTACGATTCGAAAATTGTATCAAACACAGATAACCGGGTTAGACATGACGGCTGATGCTCACATACGTGCAAACTCTTTTAAGAACTCGCGTGTATTCCAAAATCGAGATTTACGCTAAACTAACGGATATAACAGATCAAGTTGGGAATTGATCGCCCAATGCTACAAAATAAGAAACATTTTCAGAAATTATGGTTTTACGATATTGTTGCGAATCGCTTATATTAAATCGAAACAGTTTCGAGTGACTTAATCATATATATAAAAAAAAAATGAAAAAAAATTCTTATGTCCTCCTTTCAAGTGATGAATACCAAGCACTATGATGATTGGGGGCATGCATCATTTAGCGAAGATTCAACCATTGCTTCATTATGATAGAAATGCGGAATCTTTCAATTTCAGGGAACAAGAAAATAAGCGTTAAATTTTGGAAAATATTTATAAAATATTCATTAGCTTCTCACTAAATTAACATGAAACCTCGTCTGCTTTATATCTCACCACTATGCGGTTTAAAATTATCTCCATTACAACACAATATTGTGGAAGCGTTCAGCCGAATAGCTAATTTAGACATACAAAGGTTGCCTTAACCCTTTGGACTCCAATCTCTTTTTTATCTACCACTAACTCCTTACTTGATTTGAAAGAAAGTCATAGAAAGTCATGTCTCAATAGAAAGTCGTACGTAAAATGTGTAATCATTATTCATTCTCTACTTTAAACTATGTATGACGAATGTATACGTCGTGATCCGTCCGTCCGTCCGTTTCATTATAACTTATCCGCATACACTGTGCTTCACAAGTATATGAGTGTATCACGAAAGCGGTCGACACAATTAATTGATTGAGTAGTAAATAAATGAAAATATTGCTTCGACTTGGAAGTTGGTATAAGAGAAACGATGTAGACATTGAAAGGGTATTGTTTCCTCGAAGCTGTAATGTATATTTATATCTAGAAACGAAGATTATTCTTAAAGATTTATCAGAACACGATTTCAACAAACGGTTTCCAATTGCGGCCAATGATATTAATGCCATTAGTGTTAGATATATGAAGCACGTCCGCTTTTTTACCAAATGTTGCAGAGTATGCAGCACATAAATATACAAATTATGCATTTGTCCTTTGGCTATCTAAGAATCATTATGATTCTAGCCACCATTATGGGAAACTAGTTCGGCATATTTCGATCGATCCTAGTTAGTTCGATTGATCTGAGGAGTGAGAGTGCGAAAAATAAATCATTCTGCCGAAATTATTTCTTTATTTGCCGCATAACGGCTTCGCACTATTCGTATAAGATTTAGCGCTAAAATGAATGAAAAAGAAAGAGAAAATGGAGGTACCAGGTAGCGCTTATGGCAGACTTCCTAGTTGTCATATGTAAAAGGAGTTCATGTCGTGTATGTATATCAAATTAAAGTCTAAAACGTGTTTTGGGTCCTTGTGAGGTCAAAATATAGGATATCGGAATGTGATTATAATTTCATCCGTTCCATCCAAAATTACGAAGGCAAGCTTCAGCTTGCGAATAATTTTTTGAAATTTATAGAATTCAGTTACCAATTAACGGACGTAAAGAAATTATTAATATTCTTATGAGAGATGATTAGTCTCGGCTCGACTTGCCCCTCGAGATACCATTAACATGAATAGTAAAGATACCGTTCTAATCTTCCTCTTCCTCTTCCTCTTCCTCTATGACCTGCGGACGTGTCGCCAAGTCAAAGTTAAACGTCGTGTACTCGTATATTAGGGGATCGTCGCTTTATCTTGCAATCGATCGTTGTACATACACGCTACATACGTCGTTCATTTGCATATCATCATTTTTATTTATTAGCAAGCTAATGACAGATGTTAAAATATTCGATCCAAAGCGAGTGTAACTTCTCTCTTGTTATAATTAGACATGCACATGCTTAGGCAAGACACACAATTAAACCAAAAATTTTGTATATTCTTCCTACACGAATTTTCAAATACAGAAGAAGCGACCTAAGGTGGGTAGGTAGGTACGGAAGACGTGTTCACTTCAAAGCGTACGCTTAGTATCCATTGGTTTTAAATAGTTAACGGTTGAACAGTTACTTTGAACAGTTGAAAACGGACGCACCGATTAGAGGCACTTTTAATCACATTCTAAGCCGAATCTCAGAGGGTTACTATAGTTCTTGAAAACATTAGAAAGTTTCCAACCACTGTCTTGAAAGGATGTCTGTCTTAACTTTTTTTTCTTTTTGTTTCTTCTGCAACCTATGGACAACATGATATTGAACAAAGAGCTTGTGTGGGGCTTGGATGTACGATGCTTGGATGAAATTATTTATTTGTTTTCAGTAAAAATTTCTTCTTCTTTCTTTCTTCGGGTGAAAGGCTGATTTTTAATTTTTACCCGATTTCCTTAGATCAAATTTAAAAATTGTTTGCAAAACAATAGAAGCCAGATACCAGGCGCTATAACCATATTTCGAAGCCTTAGTCATAATAGTAACGGAAAGCTGTTTAGTTGAAGTGTTTCGCTGTGAAGCGCGTAAAGATGCTTAGCTTGTAGGGTAAAAAACAAGTCAACTTAATCTAGTTGTATAAGAGCGAAAACGCTCTCGTTTGTTTCGTCCACTTATGCTTGACTTATTTTTTTCATAATATGCTTAAATGAAAACACAGCCATTTGATTTTTTAAGGTGTTGAGTATATTTTTTCTTTTCTTTAATTCATTTAAAGTTTTACAAGTGTTTTTATAGTTTTGTCTATTTATGCTGAAAAATCCAGACGCGTTTTTCTCAGCTTCCAGTTTGTTATTTATGGCTCCTTCGCTTAGTCGTAACATCCACATACTTGCGTGTGTATTCGCCTTTGTTGCTTTTGAAAAAAGTTTCAACAAATTGGTTGTGGGTTGTGCGTTGCGGCATTCAGAGAGCGTTAAGTATGCTTAAATGCTTTAAAACAAGGTTATAATATTGACATTTCTTAGATGTAGTTTCTATTCGTATGAATGTGGGCTTCAAGAATACATAAATATACATACACACACATATATATATATATATAAATATATATACGCATATATATATATGAGAATGATATATATTTTACATATAGTGTATCAATATATATGACACACACACAAAAGCGAGCTTATTACCTACATACGTGCACACACCCACACACATATAAGCGATATACATCTCCGATGAGTTAATAAAAAATAGTCATCTGTTTTTTGCTGAAATGAAAACAATGTTCGGCTCAGAGTTCGAAGATTTTAACAAAAATTCTCTTGTCATAGTATGAGTTCAGCGTGTACTCGAGTCAGATATACACAGTATTCCATTTAAAGATTCGCCAAACTTGTCCATGAAGAAAATTCCAGTTATGCCTAGAAAGTTATATCAGGAGTGGTTATTAACAAGTCAATCATCCTCAAGTCAAACAAAACACATATAAAAAACTATCAATTTTCGGTTTACTATCTATATAAGGACTTCTTCCAACTAATTGGAAGAATAGGATTATTTTGAAACTCAAAATTCAACTTAAAACTCAGAATGGACTCTACAGCAGCGATTGGGAGAATCGTCGTAGAAAGGTATAAAAAAGTTGAAGCAGTAGATTAAAATGAATTACGCCCTTCACAAGACTGGTTGCTCACGTATAGGAGGAGTGATATTGCAGAACGCATTTGCATCCTTGTCTTATTTTACATATTAATGGACGGATAAAGGACCAGCAAAGACCACTTGTTACGGTTTCTGCTTTTACTCGGCTAAGGCGTAGGTATCGGATAATGGATAATGGTTTGTGTCTTTAATGGCACAGAAAGTTTTGCGATCTCGGGTCTGAAATTAATTTCGTGTGATGCTAGCTGCGTCGAAAGCCGCGGGATTATCGCTTACGGAAACGAATTTGGATTAGCACTCCACTTTGTCAGTGCTTTTGTACAGCCTCCGTAGGAATGATATATGTCGGGTTTTTCGGAAAGTAATTTCTTTTTCTTTTTTTTTTTTATGAAAATAATAGAGGATTTCCTTATAGTGTACAAATATGTTTTTGAATTATGTATTGTCCATTCTGGTCCGATACGTTGCATGCTTCCACGCTCATAAAATTGTTGTTCTTTGCTGGCAAGAAACTGATCCAGGCGACCTTTGACGTCTTCATTTGAAGTAAAGGTGTTACCCTTCAAAAAATCTTGTAGGGAACGAAAGAAATAATAATGAAAAGTTGCCACATCGGGAGAATACGGTAGTATATCCCATCCAAGCTGCAACAGCCTTTGGCGAGTTAATAAACTTGTTTGAGGTCGCGCTTTACCTTAGTGGAACACTACAACTACATATCAAAACGGTGGATTCACCAAATACTCTACATAACCCAGATTAACGAAATCTAATATCGACTGGAAAGGCTACAAGTGACAGATGCAATAAAATTTTAACCGAAATTGGAAAAAGGATAGGCTTCGCGTAGTGAATACGTACGAAACAAATAATAAAGTTCAGGTAGAAAGTGATTTCGCTTTTTGGCACAGGAGGTGCGGCCATTTGAATCAAAACCAATGGAATGAGGTTTTAAAAAGGATCTGATCAAGGGGATACCCAAATTGAAAATATATAAAATATCTTGCAGTAGTTGTTTTGGAAGCGGTGGTAAACAGTTTCGTCTGTCCTTTCCGCAAGAAAACACCGAATGTTCTTAGGCATGCATGTAGAGTTAAGGATAACTCTACAGGAAGGTTTGTTGCTAACGGGTAAGACGACACGTTGACACGTTTGCTCCTGTAGATTATTATATGCGTTAAACATGCGACCCGATTTGTAGTTAAGACAATTAAGTGTTTCGTATGCATTTTTAAATGGTGACTTAAACGAGGCAATCTCTACGGAATGGCCTGAAATGACCAAATTGAGTAAAACAATTTGTTGCAATTATGGCGGAAACACGATCAATGCATTTCTTGTTTTAATAGTCGTTGTCCTCTATGATTGCGATATCATTGTTGCTTCAAATGACGGTAACTATACCGGAGCATTTATAAAAACATCAAGCGAAAATTTCGATATAAGACGCTTAGGTTACCAAAACATTGCATCGGTGTCGAAGTCGAAGTGAACCAAGTCAAGATATAATCAACAAATACTTTCTTAAAAGCTGCAAACCACTCAACAAGGTTTAAAGTTGAAAAAGGAGCCAAGAATTCCGGGAGAGGCAGAAAACGTTGCTTTGAAAGCGTATCAAGAAATTATTAGATGCTTGCTGTACATGATATTAAATAGCAGAATAGACGTTTCATGTGCGGATAATTTGCTATCGCAGTTCGCTAAAGATCCTCGCAAACAACACATGAATGCATAAAAAAGTCCACCAAAGAAGCAGTTTATTTGAGATATATCTCTGAAAAGCTTGGTCTTGTGGATGAAAAACCCGCTATGTCATATGCAGATTTGTAGACTGTGTAGCAAATGTCAAAATTTGGTGGACATCAGGCTAGAACGGTTTTCATTATAAATATATATATAAACATTTCAATAAACTTGTTCGATAAACACGTATAAAAGTGTGTTCATTTAATACAGGCGAACAGACGGACCGATGGACATGCTTAAATCGATTCAGAATCTATATGCTTTATGAGGTCTCTGAAGATTACTTCTGAGTGTTGCAGAAGTTTTGACAAAATGAATTATCCTTCCTTATCCTTCGGTGGTGGGTATAAAAGCTATTGTTTTGGAAGAAATCATTTGAGCTGAGCATATAATAAACATAATAAAAAAAAAAAAAAATGTTTATTTCGTTCGCGATTTCCGAAAGATTTTTCCTCATGTCATAAATATGTTTGCGCACCCTTATCCGCACTAATGAATATTGATTGTAAGGGCACGTATCTAAACTTACTCAAAACACATTTCTTGCTAACATAGCAACCCGTCACTTTTAGCATTATTTCATAGTTGAAGCAGTCTCGCTTTACAATTCAAGGAAACTAAAGAAAAATTATACATTTTGCCTCATTTGCAGTTTAAAACCAACATACGATAAAACCGCAACAATAACGAAAATGTAAGAACTCAATTAGAAAGCAAATGTGGGTCACTAAATGTGACATTTCACATTCTTACTCGTATGGCTACGTGCGAATCTTGGGGACACCTCTCCAGTGGTTATGAGAATATTTTCGTTACCCTTCATACGCGTACATGACATGCCGTCCATCTTTATTATTCAAACGGTAAGTCTCCCTAAGACATGCGCTCGTAATGATTCTAAACTACGCTTCTATACCCTTTAAGAATTAACTCTTTGCTAGTATATGAAAGTGTTTTAGAACACTATTGGTCTTTATTTACTCGTGCTATGTTTATGTCTTTAGGGTGACAAGTCCGACCATAATCTTAACATGCATTCCGTCAAACGAAGCAGAAGTTAGTGCGAACAATGGCAAAAACTTTTGAAGGTAAAAGCATAAGAAAAAACCTAGTAAGCAAAAAAAAAGTCGAGGTTGCAAGAGATACTCTTCAAGAATATTAAAGGTTAGAATGGTCGAGGCTTAAAATATTTATGAATATTTGTCTTTATAGTTAATGATTTACCGTAACCGTTGGTGTTTTGCTGACCTGGCGCATAAATTCCCTTCTTAAAAAATGCAGCGAAAGACAGCAAGAGGGAACATCACATAATTTCCTTACTTGCAGCAACTCAGAGTAGAACGTTACCAATTGTTTCGAATTGTTCTCACGAAGCCATAGGCCAAAAGAGAAGCGCTCATAGGAAAGCCTCCCACTCTATGAAGGCGCAAGATAGTGTAGTATAATATGACACATGCACATTTGGAAAATATATATGCGAGAAAGCTTCTTCTTGAACTTCCCCAACATCATGATGGAATCCAGGAGTCGTATTTAAATAACTTGGACTTGTAAAAAGGGAATAAGGTACAAATACATTGATCGTACATTGATTGAATATTGTAGATACGTCTAATATCCGAGGACGTTGAGTCGCACTGGAATAATGTCAGTGAAAGAGGAAATGTTTTCGTCAAAAATTTACTTCTAGGGCAGGTAGCTTTCTGGTTGAACACGCGCCACTCTTAGTACATGTAAAAAATCTCATAAGCGCACGGGCTTTTGTAAGGCTAGTGTTGCTTCTACTATATGCAAAAAATTCCTAATTCACCATACCGGGCAACCCTGATCCATCTTAAAATCTACTCCTAATTGCACAACGTATTCAAACCATTTTTTATTTCCATAACAAAAATTAATATAAGATCAAAATATTTTCATACTCCCTGCGTAGATGTCGATCTCACTTATACTTTAGGTGAATTTATCACAAGTAAAATTTCAGGAAATCTGACCGAACGGAATGGTATGAGTTCGTAATAAAATCGCTTCTTCAAAAATTTGTTGTGCCTTTCGTCCACCTTCTTCTTCACTTGACGTATACACAAGTGAATAAGTCGAGTGGACATTCGCAGATCTAGAAATATTTTCATCAACGATAAATTATTAACAGAGAAACGTTAGATGATGAGGACAAAGAGCCCGTCTTCGTGCTCGCATGTTTTTAAGCAGAAGCTAAGCGGAAGAAACCATAGACATGGAGGTCTTTTCAAAACGTGAAAGAATAATTATCCGTTTACGGTTTTATTTAGACTTTAAAATTTTTTTTATTTACTTCAGCCTTAGACCCTCCCCTTATCAACTGAATCACATATGTTTTTTATTTCCATAAGCTATTGTTTGATGATCTGAATATTGATCTGACCCTCATATCTATCAATTTAAAAATCATGTTAAATACTTATATAAATTCGTTGATTCGTGCAACGGGACGCGTGGCTTTTGCTACTTTAAAGCACGCAATAGAGGAGAAGGAACTGAATGGCTATTAAATTCATTAACAATTAAAAAGTAGTGGTTGGTGATCCTTAAGAGGGGGTCGCGTCGCCCGTATTTCTTAATGTGTGACACAGTTTTCAAAAGCACATAAACTAACTGAAATTTAATTAAACATCATAGTAGCAGCAGAGTAGCAGCAACGTACGCTTATTTTACATTGAGGGATAAAACCATTTAAGAAATTGAAGCAAATCGAAATGAATTTAATTTTTTCGGTTAGGAGGCAAAAGGATTTGCTCGAGTGTCGTATTGCATTCGCGTTCGTAGTATTGATCTGGGATTTTGTTTTAAAGAATTTTCACATACTTATGCGTGAATGGAAATGTTGCCTGTCGTGTGGATTTGTGATGGTGCTAGTAGTTGTTGTATTATGCAATTTTCTTCTTTTATAAACAAATCGTACAATGAACCCCTCGAAGCATTGCATTTTAACGTGACATGGTTTTGTACAGAATGTTTTCGCAACAACAGCAGTAACTATTGCAGTCATCAAGCAAGAGATCATTGCGAACTAAATGATAGACTGACTGAATGACTGACTGACTGACTGACTGACTGACTGACTGACTGACTGACTGACTGACTGACTGAGTGACTAACTATCTTGCTGGCTGTCTCGCACAAGCAACAGCATTGGGTTTTGCACTCTCATCGTTAGAGCAGTTCATTGCTTGAAATGAGTGCATAGAAGATATTATAGCGTAGAGACAAACAGAAGGGCATTGGCATTTGACGTGCCAGGGCAGTCTTACCATTCTTCCGAATGGTTAGATGGATTGTTTATTTGCTGGGTACACCACTCTGCTCTGCTGCTCTGTTATCAAGTCCTGATACAAATTCTTTCACTTCCATTCCATTTATATGGTTACGTGTAGTCGGTTTTGCTTTGTTGGTTTTCTTAAGCGTAACGGCTACAAAGAACTCAAGTGATTTCTACTTGTAGCTGTATATGTGCACTTAGTCAGTTGGTCTTGTAAACTCACCACACATGAGTACCGAAGAAGAACTTTAAAGGTTTTTCCGCGTTGTCTTTATGCACATTTTTGCATGCCTCGTGTTGAACCAAAGGAAAATTGTTGGTTTCCCTTAAGCAAAAATGTGCTGTTTTTCATATGATTTCTCTTTTCCTATTTCTTTTTAGGTTTCTTCTCCGATAAGCCTGAAAACTATATACTTCAATAAGTACGTACGTATGCATCAACAGGTATGTGTGAATATTTTATTATTTAAGTAGGATTTGCTGGGTAAGTTATATACAACGTGCTGTCCCAAGCAGAAAAGCATTAAAATTGTAAATAGTCAGCTTGATGTCGAGCAAGATAAAACACTTCCTGATAACAATCCTTTGGTCAACGCCCTTTTGACAATTTGAAAACAACCGCAGATAGTGGACGTTGATAAAAACTTTGATTTTTATTAAACTTTTTTAAATTTGTTTATCACCTTGTTTGCTGCCTTTCGAAAACTAATTGTACCGCAAAGCATAATGTACGTGCATGACTCATCCGAAGACTCATTCGGCGGCAAGCGGCATTCTACTGGGAGCAACTTATAATTTATTTCTACGAAAACTGCGGGTGATTTCAATAGTTTAACGATTGACTGACTAACTGATGTCATATTGTTTCGGTGAAGAACAACGAATTACTCGCGTCGACTTGCTTATCAATAAGGGTGAGATTGTTAAAAATAACAAAACGTGTTACAAAACAGAAGCATGCAAGTCCTTGAATTCGTCTCATATAAAAATATTTATAAACATGTGACCGCCTTAAGTGAAAAACGAGTTCCCTGCATGTCTAACTTTGTGTGGGTCTTCGTACTTCGTACGTTTATGGTTTGCAGGGACCAAGAAGACGTGTTGCTTTAAAAATAAAACTAGTATTTATCGTAAAGATTTGTAAGAAAGCTTCAGGCTAGTAAAGTAAACACTTTCTCTCCTCTGTTCCTTTCTTATCGCAATAGTTAATTGTTCTCCAATTATTTTCAATGCATCTCGAGCGTTCGAATTATAGCATTAAAAAAAACATTATATTTGACTTATCCAGAATGTGACAGTATTAAGACCTTATTTTGATCACCGACTTCTACAGGTCAAAATGGCAAGGTAATGGAAAATAGTAGTGCGCACAACGGTTTCGGGAAATAACAGTTTTTCATTTAGTATAATTGATTTATTCAGCGTATTCAGCTGCACTAATCGGATGGAGCGCTCAAAATTGCATTTTCGACCTGCATTATTTTTGTTGTTTACAAGAAGAAATCTGCTGCCGAAGCCCACCAAATACGTACCAGAAACTAATGGCGATGGTGCTCCATCATATCACAATTGCCTCGTCGGTTTAAAAGTGGTGACACAAAGTCACTGAAAATACCATTTTTTGTTCCATTGTTACAAACGTTGTCAAGGATGCGAAGGAAGGTTGCAGCGCGAAAAGGATGTGCTTAACTACCAGATATGGCCCCTCGTGAATGCCAATTGTTCAGATCGATGCAGCATCGCTGGGCTGACACGCTGCTTCCCAAAGTTGACAAAGTCCGAAACCGGGCCGATGGTTGAATTACTGCCGGGCCAATACAACTTCTTTCAACACGCTGTCGCTGTGTTGCCAAAAAGATTTGTAAATGTTGTTGAAAACGATGGAAAATATTTTGATTAATAAATTTTATGCCAATTTTTCTCAATAACAGCGTTTTCAAATGAAAAAGTAATCAAATTAAACGGAAGGTCAAAATGTATTTATGTAACATCCCTTGGTAGCCCTGTTAGCTTTCTGATCCGTATCAAAATTGTGCTAAGGAATGGTACCATTTTTACACCCATCACCGAACGATGAGGAGTGTATTCAATTTGTGCCTGAGGGTAGCTTCAGTGGGTGACCGTAGCGCCTAGTGGGTGGGCGGCGAATCGCTACGATAAGTAAGTGCTCTAAGGCTCTGAGTACTCGCTACAGCTACGACCAAATATGCTCTACTGTGATGAGATTAGAACACAGCACATTAGCGCACAGTAACTTGATGGTCGCAATTTTTACCTACACGGGTAGTCATGCGAACTTAGATCACTGTTAGCATTATTAGCATCGAAAGTGTAGTTTTACTGATGTCCATCTGTTCAAATACTTAGCTTAAGCAGCCATTTGAAGTGGAAAGGTTTTCCAGTTTCTGAAATAAAAGGAAGTTTTGATTACACTTATCTTTATGCGAAAGACATGGCTAGGAGGAGCATTTATCGGAGACTTGCGTATAAAACATGAACGAAGAAAACGTGGACCACTTTTGGATTAGAAATCGATTATGCTCCAGTTCTGGAATTAGAGTACACATAATAAGTTAATGCCTAATAAACAGCCGATAAATGTTGTTGTAATTGCTCCGATTAAATATGAGAATCGCTTGCACTGAATTCCACTTAAAGGTGACATTCTGAATAATATTCGCAGGGATAGCAAAAGTGTAAAGTGATTTCAATATTTCTGAAACTGCATAAAGGACTCCCTCTGCTTTGCCTGATTGTTTGGCGCGAAGGGTAAAAAGATTTGTGTTAATTGATTATCTTCAAGCTGATAAAATAACAGAAAATGCAACTAAACGGATTCTAATGGGATTTCAAAGCAAAGGACGAAAAGAAAGAAGAAATGTCTTCACTTCATTAGATCGCCAGAATACAGAATATGTGGTGACTTGACTACAAGAAAATAATAAAAACTAGTTCGTCTGAATTCTCTGACACTACACTACACTACAGTGTACAGTGCACATAATTTCCTCTTAACGTTTTGATGAATCCGGTGGAATATAATTTATTTTACAACTTTTTTTCTAACTGCTCGCTCGCAGTTGTATGTGTTTATGTAGAAAAGTGCTACCTACCACTGGCGTACATAAAGCTAAGTGCGCACACGTAAAGCTATTGAGAATTTGATGTGAACAAAAATGGATAATACCGGGACTTTCTTTCTTTAATTATGAACCGAGGTTTTATTGCCTTTTCTAAGGAAAATGAAAAACCAAAGCCAAACTCTCATGATCTATGAATACGCATGCTGTCGTACCATGCAGAAGGTTTAATGACCCCGAGCGCACAGGGAAAATAGAAAAAACATTAGAGACGAACAATAAACTTGAAGAAAAAAAATCAGAAAATGGAAACAACAAAACAGCTACACAAGCTACGATTCAGTCGGTTGCCATACACACGACAACAAAGTCAGTCTTCAAGCCGCACGCATACAGCCACAGAATATCTTTATACTTTTTACATTAATATGTAAAATGAATGTATTACTCTTGTGTGTGTGTGCATACATGGACGTATGAACGTATGAACATAGAGTAACAAATAGTAAGGAAAAATTTTATATAACACAAGTAAAAAACACAATATTAGGACGAATCTTGGATGTCCGCTAATTAGAGTTTATCAAGCCTTTTTTTTGTTTGAGTAAACACGCCTTTTTATATATGCACTTCCTGACACACGTTTATAGGCGATGCGAAATCTTAATTAGCTCACGTAATAGGTTCTCTTCACTCAGATTAGTTAACATCGACACGATTTGCGATCTGAAATTAATTTAAAAAATGCAAAGAAATTAATGCGGGATTACAAAGCGAAAGATAAAATTAGCATACCGCCCGTGCTCGATGATGATGAATACAATAACAATGAAATCAAGGGAAAAGATTAAGAAACCAACCATGGAAACATGCTGAGTCAAACGTCATAAAGTTAAAAGGTTTCAACAAAAGACTTGCAATGAAATCTGAAATAATCAACAAAAAGAAACAGAAAGAGAAAGGGGACAAAACCGTTTGCATGTACGCGATCACTAATGATCTTATAAAATTAAAGGAGAGGCTAACGCGCGATATATGAGAAGCGACAACCAAGGACGGAGGGGGGGGGGAGACAAAAAACTAATGACTGGAATGATCGTAATGCAAACAAGAAAGGAGGAAAACAGGATAAAGGTTTTAATAGCAATAACTGAACAATGAATAAACACATGTATATATACAAACATATATATATATATGTATATATGTATATATGTATACATTTTGGTTTTCTCTTAAATTTCCGTAGGGGTAGATCGCAATATAATACAGAAAGTGTGCATGTAAGCAAAGAAAACAAAAGAGTAAACAATTTTATGGAATTAAAGGATGACAAGATTATTATTGCAGCAAATAACAAGGCTATGGAAAGGGTCATCGGATACAAATCTATGTAATCAGTGCTTTCGCCAGTGAAAAATTTGTAGTTAAAAATTGTACGAAAAAAGTACGAAGCGGAGGAAGCGAAACAGTGATGAAATCGCGTTAAAAGGATAATTACATTAAGTCCTACATCTACTGGACGAAAATAGATTTTCGATTAATTTTCAGTTGGTTAGTGCGGGTAAGTTTGTGCGGTGAGAAAACAAACACGCCTTCGATAATTTGTGAGACGATGTTATCCATACGTTGTTATCTTTAATTTTTCAACGAAATACTTGCGTTAAAAAATTAATATTCAAATCTACTTCTGTTACCCTGTCGAGAGTTTGTTCGGAAATTCTTAAGCCGATCTAGCCGCGTACTTCTCCCTATCTCCCCTAGGACAGCAGTGAAGCTGTGTGGAAGAAAAAAGATCCGGGAATTAGAAAAAAAAACCGTTCGACTCATGAGTTAAATTTTAGTTAAGATAATTGTTTAAAACACGTAATAAAAAATGGCCTCCGAATGCAAGTAAGTTGGGACTGAGTGTGAACACCTCCTTCTAAAATGTGAGCATGAAACCAACAGCATGTGGATCTTGGGTACTTAAAACCCACGAGGTCAATTATAAGTTTCATAATATAGGTATAGGAGGAGCTAGATTTTTCGACTTCCCTGACCCGGGTCCAATTTTACGTTCTTGCCGATCCTCATATTTCTAATGCACGCGGAAGATGATGCTGAGCTGTTAGAATTGCTGCATTTTTTGCCAAGTTTTTCCACTTCTATCGCTTACCATTTTGTTAAGACGTTAGACGATTCCGTCGTTTCTTATTGTGTTTGCAGCAAGGAAGCAGTGGACGCGAGTTATAGTTTACTTACTCCCCTTGCGCTAACGACAACCGAATATCTTTGCTCCGCCTTAGCAATACAATTAGTTGAAAACATTAGTTAGAAGCCACCAGAACACCCGGGTCGTGCCATTTCATAACGTTAACTGCTTCTCAAGTGACATTTTACTGGAGACCTCTTTTCAGAATCGAACCGCAATATTCGCTTCGCAAGCGAATATTTCTTGTGGATAACATTTTCAAGAAACGTTTAGAGTTCTATTTAGTGTAAAGATTAGGATGACGAAAGCATTCCAAAATTTACGATACTGATGCGTTTAGTGGTTAAGTTCATGTCTCTCTTTCGCAATATCTTTCGCATTTTAGTCCACTGAAAAGGAATGCAGTTGATTGTATTCTTCCGTGAATGTAATATTTTTACCCATGTGGTCACTTGTACTTGCATCGTTTATGCTATATTAAGCAGAAAATGTGTATGTGGAGGTTGAATGATTGACTAACGAACGACTAGAGCTGACAATACTGGCTCATATTTTTAGCCCCATTTCAGGAGTTTACCGATATTATGTCGCAACACTGTGAGTGAACGACATTTATGGTAGTATGCGAGCTGATGTGTGAGCTGCTTCTTCTGAAAGTCTTAAAAGAAAATTTTAATATTTGCGGTTGCGTGTATTTGTAAATGAGCGAAATCGACACAAATTGGAGGGCTTAGAAAAATGTATTTAATGAAAACTAGAAGTTTTGTTGTGGTTTAGAAATAGAAAGAGTAGTTAAAGTAGCATTTGGCTGAATGAATGGTCGTCTTTATGCTTTTCTTCTGTGTGTTCGCTTTTCTTTTTTTTTGTTTTTTTTTTTGTTTGTTATAAGGCAACAGACAGTCGCAATAGGCGTACAACAAACGTAATGTCAGTAGACGACGTAATGACTGAGCTCGTTGCAGTTGTTGATTTGTTGTTTTATGTGTTGTTGTGGTGTTAGGTTGCATGAATGATTCCAGACTGGAGAGAAAATGCAATATCTTGTACAGCCTGGGAGGTATCAAGTTCATTTATGGTCTTATGCTTAATGCAGTTTCTGAGTGAGGATCAAGTCATGCTTTTTTTCTTGTTGTTGTTCTTGTCGGAACAAGTCATTCAGAGTGCGCTGCAGTCGAGGTTACTCTGCGTTGCGCGCATACAAACTTAATTCATATGATGTGATGAACAATTCGCAATGTTAGCAACAAGAAAGAGCACACAAGAACAAGAAACAGAATACAATTCTGCGCGTATACATCCATCTGTGCGTTCTAGTATATAAATGTATATATATATATATATATATAGTGATTTTGGTTTGACAAGAACGCAAGCAAAGAGCGATTTCTTCTTCTTGGAAAGGATTTCTTCAGCCAATGGTGACTTTTCATGTTTTCGTCATGTTTGTTATTTGTTACCTTTGAGATATGTTGTCGCTCGGTACACGGTCTCATAAACGTTGTCGTTGTCATAATCATGTTGCCATTCAATTTTATTATACACTGATTCCTTTAACCCTAATACCATCATTCAACCGACAAACCACGTAGCGCAGTGTGGTGGCATAAGTCACTAACACCTCCAACTAAAGCTGGACACTTTGTTCTGCGTGTTCACCAGTATGCCAGTTTGCCAGTTTGCCAGTTCGCCAGTATGCCAGTCTGCCTGCCTATGTTACAATCAATTGTTAGTAGTTGTTATTAGTGTGGCATTCGTCATTTTGATGAACTTTTTTATTGCTTCTGGTTGTGAAATCCAATTCCATAAAGATTTAAGAAGCATTAACGTACTAACGTATCTTTGCTGGTTTCTTCTTAAAAACTCTTACATATCAGCATAGTTACACACACGTATGCATTGTGAACCCGCTGGCTGCTTTATACTGTTTTTGGTTAGAGCAGGAAATGAGTTTTTGTAAAATAAGCTAATTAGACGACAAGGAAATAATGTATTATTTTTTTTTTTTTTTTTTTTATTATATTTTCTCCATTTATTTGTTTCGTTTTGCGGGATTCAATTTCAGTACGTTAAGGCAATGACACATTTATACTTCTCATATACATATATACAAAATTGTCACGGTAGCTGCAGAAACTGTAAATTTAAGTTGGGAATCATGCCGTCACCTCGATCAACTTGGGCTTGGGAACATGGCTCTTAGAGCCGAGCCCATTCGTGGCTATTTACTGGCTAGAGAAAACTTTATGCCAAGTCTTTACTTGCTTTAAATAGAGCGTCACAGATGCTCTCCTTAAAATTATCTAATCTGTGAAAGTGGGACTTTAGCCGAATAAGCGGGTAGTTAATCGGATCATTTCTGGAAAAAAGTGTTATTCATGTTTCGTTATTGGGCTCATAAATAAACGGCTAAGACTTAAAGTTTTCACGGTTCAACCTAAATTGTGTACTTAAAAAAGAACAGACAAACAATCAGGTGGAAGATTTTAAGTTAAATCAGAATACAAAGCTCATCTAGAGGATGAAATTTATGAGCTTTCATGCGGATTACAAGACTTGCATAGTGCTCACTGTATCAGTTCAATCTTATTCCATTATAAGGCGCTGTCTTGTCGTTAGTTATCTCTAGAAAGCTGGAAAGAAATAGAAAGGACGCTTGATTGATTTTGCACGAGTGCTTACTAAACATCTGATCGACATAGTTCAGTTGGAAAGTTTTATGACTCCCACACTCAAACTTTCGGATATTCACGCTAGCTTTTTCCCTATGTATGAATCATTTGTGGTACAAGGGTATTTCACGTTTGTACGGATGTATGTAATATCCGGAAGGAATTGAGGCAAGCCCACTTTTTAATATACGGATTGATTCAGAATCATTTTTTTCAACGAACTTTGCTCGTCCGTCCGTCTGTCCGTCCCTCAATTTGTCTCTATTGGTTTCTTTTGTTCTACCTACAGGCTGCAATACATGAGGTATTTTGATGAAATTCGGTACACCAACGTCTTTTGGCCGTATACGACCACTTTGTCAACCACTTTAACCATAAAAAGTCTTGTTTTGAAAGATCGTGATATGAGCAACTATATTAAATAAAGTGATGTAGGGAATTGAATGGTGGGCCGCTTGTCACTATAGTGTTTTCGTTTGTTTTCTCCTAACCTTTCAAAGCCACTGAAGGTACTTAAGTAGTTTTAGTCTTCTGAGTCAATTGAGCAATTGTCCGTGAATATGAACTTGACATGAGAAACATTTTTTGATGCTATTGCTCTCAGCTTGCTTTTGATAAAGAATATGCGTAGTTTTATGAAGAACCTTAACTTATAATTTATTTTTAGGTCTACAGGCCATCACTATCTTTTCACTTTTCAATATTTTTAATCGGCCTAAAAAATATTTATATCGTGTTTTCAATTAAAACTGATACCTGTAACGAATTGCAAAAAAAAAAAAACTCCCATATTTCGAAAAATAATCTTTTTTTGAAAACTTTTTTCAAACTTTTTGGAAATCGTGAATGTGTTTGTTGGCGAAGAATAACAGCTTTTGTACGCCACGAAATTCATTTTATGCGTTCGTATTATTATTGCAAATTTATTCTTCATCTAATTGTGAATTTGTTAACATTAATAAAATATTGACTCAATAATTACAGGAAAGGGTGCCTGGTGAAGGTCAATAATTTTTTTAATATCTTTGATTGAATTGAATTCAACAAAATCTCACAACAGCTAATGATGAAAAGGTAAAAAAATACCTTTAAAAGATATCTAAGATGCATAAGCAAATAAAAGAAACATTTATCCCCAGTGTACAAAAAGGAAAAGGATTAACATTAAACAAAGGGGGAACATCAAGAAAAACAATAATAACAATAATAATAATAATAATAGCAACAACAACACTTGCGTTAGGTATGGTATACAGCGTTGTTGAAAAAATATTCACGTCCTCAAAGTCCTCAAGACTGGGAGAACGTAAAGATCGATCCTCTTTGCGCAATCGAATACACACATACACATACACACACACGCACACACACAAATAGGCATCGTGGATACTTGAAAGGCATAATGCAGGTAAAATAAGTGAATATCAATAATGAAACTGGTTTTCTTCTCAGTTTATTTGGTGTACATGTGTGCGTCGCAAGTTTCCTCTTAGTTTGGTAGGCTATAGCCAGGAATCTGGTTGTTTGTTAGCTTTGAAACCAGTTTACAATTTGCTTTTACTAAGAGAATAGATTCCTTCTTTGTTTGGCCCTTAAGCCTCATTTACTGCTCATTCACATCGTACTGGCATTGAAGCGATCATGACTTGGCGTAAACATAATGAACGACTCTTCTAACCATATCTCCAATGTCCTTCTATACATTTTCCCATCTAACACATGGCACGTAATAGCATAAATAAAAAATAAAGTAAAAATGATCTTAACTTTACTTGCCTGAATTCACTTGGATAAGACACTGAGGATACGTTAACGTACCCGAATACGATTGGGGAGAATTTAACGTTGTATGTCGATAGCATAACAAAGTAACTAAAAAACAAGTAAGAAAATTATATTCGGTCGCGACCGAATCTTTTATACCCATCACCATCATCCTAAAAGAAAGAAAAAGAGCTCCATTTTCACGCTCTGTAATATTGAATGGCATGACTTTTTCCATTTTCAGAACAAAAGTGGGAATTTATATGGTGTATGTGTATTGCAGTTTATGAGCAACAAGTTAAAAGCAGGGAAAGCAAAAGTGCTCACGGTTTTTTCTTACATAGGCGCGTGGACGTCGTAGGCGTCTTCTTGTAATTTTCGAAATTCTTTTGCAAGAGTGTAGGCGATATCTTCATTTTGCGAACGGGAGAACAGATACTACACAGTTGTGCAGACAGTCAGGTGAACATATAAACGAACGGGCATGCATAAGTGTACTCCGAATTGGAATACTTTAGGGGGCTTTTGGAAGCTTGCGCCTGTGCGCGGTAAGGATATCAAAAAAAAACTTAAATTTTAGTAGACTATAATATTGGCTAGGCGTGGTCGCCTCTTTCCATTTTTCTAGAGATACTATAGCATTATCTACTGAACATACATTTAAATTTCTATAGATTTATTTGCTGTAGTTTACGAGTAATGAGCAAAAAATCAATTTTTTATTTCTTTTGAAAAACGGATATGAGCTTAGTTTACGTGGTATTGTAGACGTGTCCTTCAATTGGTTTGGCCCATCTTCAATACCAACCCACGTGCAACTTCCACTGTTTCGGCCACATTTGAAGTCGACAGTTTGATTTTTGCGGCCACGAGAAAGTTTACTAAAGACATGCTTAAATCGATTTAGAATTTGACGCTGATCAAGAACATATATTACACTTTGTAAGATCTCCGATCTTACTTGTGGGAGTTACAAACGTTTTGATGAAGATGAATATCCCCCTCATCCTTCGGTGATGGGTATTGGCTGGCACGCAGCTCGGCATAGTTGAAGAAGTGCGAAAATGGGCCGATGATTGGATCGCTGTCCAACCAATATAAGTTCTTTCGATACGATATCGCCAGGTTGCAAAAAAATGCCTCTTTCAAGTGAGAAACTATCAAAATATTTGGAACCGTCTAATATCCATACATGTACAGACAGTCATCCCTCATATAGTGCAATTAATTCGTATGGCGTTGCATCGAAACAGCATCGTACGAAACTTAAAGTTAGATGTATAGTAAATCAAGGCATTATGTACCGTGTTATATCGAAACTAAGTCTTATGTAAAAAAATCTTGCGATTGTTTAAATTTCATTCCAAACAAACTTAAAAATGAAAATAAAGTTAACTTTAAGTGTTTATAAAAAGGAAAAAATATGAAATTCAATCCCTGAAAACGAAAATATATTCAAAAAATAATAATGACGATCGCAAAACGAATTTTCGTCGAAAATTACAGTTAATTTATTTTTTCCCCTCAAAGTTAGTTGAAGAAACTCCTCTTTATAAGTAAACTCCTCTTATTGTAAGTTTATATGGATGACAGTAGATATTCGGGCAGAGGCTAATAATTATATAATTTTCTTGCCTGGTATGCCTACGAATGTTTCAAAGGAAATCCTTTCTCTTATAAATAAAAAGGAATGTTAGTGTTTGTTTTTCTTTTCTCTATAAAGACGGAGCACTATAAAGGGTCTCTCATGATTGCCAGCTTACTATCAATGTTTGATTGCGGACATTTTATAACCAGAAAAAATGCTATTGGAAGAGTTTTTCTTTTTTATAAATACACTCTGACACCTGAGTGACAAATAACTAAAATTTATTTATTTTTACAGTTCGCACAACTTTTTCTAATTGTCTACGAGACGTTGCAGAAAAGAAATTAGTTTTATGTCGACTTCAAACTTCTGTAATCTTCGCTTTGCCTAATGTACTGAGGGGTCTACATACGTTGCATAGCAAAGAATGAAACCCATGAGCAGAGTTGCTGAGAAAGACCGCTAACCAAACGCGGTCCACATATGTTTTCTCTATTTGTTTTCATTCGTTTTTCAAAGAAATTGAATTTTGAAATGATTTGAATTAAGGGCTATGCGTCCAACCGGAAAGCTACAAGTTGACAATTATAAAACCAAGTCGAAGTAAGAAAGAAAAGTCGTTTGTCTTTGTTGGGGAATTGTCTTACGGCCGTCACAACTTGACGTATAACACTTCAGTGTAACGTTGGCCAAGATTTCATTTGCTTTAAATACGTAGTGCATTACATCGTACATGCCGCACATGCGTTTATAGATCTTGCCAGCCCCATGTCTCCGATTATACAAAATTAAAATCACATAAATATTAAATTCACATTATTTGTATTTTTCTCCACCGTACTCAGCGCATAAATAAATAAAATCCTTACGATATCATTTAAAAAGAAGGGGAATCTTATCTGCTTGTCATTGACTGTCTGAGGATAGATTTAAATAATTTTTTTCTTATTTATCTTGATAAGAGTGATAAGAAAAAAGTTTCCAGCCAAATTTGCTTTGTAAACAAAATTACGAGGTCATAATCTAGGTTTCGACAGACATATAAGTTATGGGGTTTTCGTTGCTTACCGTTCAGCAAATCCAATATGCCCTGTGTGCGCACATCTATATATGTATTTCTGCATATATAGATCGGCATAAGTTCTTTAGTGAATGCGATGACGAATCATGTCATTGGAAATGAGAATTTGAGATTGAAATTATTTAATAGATCTATCGGCGTTCAAATCTCAAGTGCCGCAGGATCTTTCACTAAGCCTGAAACTGTCGTAGATGCTTTTTTTGCTGTAGTCTTGAAATTTGCTCCTCTATTTTTCTGTTATTAATAACAATAATAATATTTAATAGCTCTGGCGAAAAACGAAGAGGACACCACCTCACATAAAAGAGCAGGTTAATTATTCCATAGTTTTGTATGTAGATTGATTGAGTTTGATGAAGATGACCTTTCTTAAGATGCGAACGACAGCATCGAACTTTACTTCATTTTTTTAAAAGAAAACCAACGATTTATATAAAAAAAGAGCAAGCTTCAGCCATCCATTTAGAACGGGGCATTTGATAAAAGCATTGGACTAAAAAACATCCTGAGTTTGGTTTGTTTTTATTTAAAAAGAGGGCCTTTTATTAAGAGTGACACCTTTTCAAATTTGAAAAAAAAAAACAACTCAACGTAGAAAAGTAAATAGTTCTTTATTTTCGCAGCTTAAGCCTTTCGATTATGTTCTGAACAAAATATCGTTGAAATGTTCACCATGGCTTTGAACACACTGGCATACACGATGGCTCGAATTGTTAATCACAGTTCCTTATCATCATTTGTTGCATTAAGTCTGCGATAGCCTCACAAATGTTCCAAATGTTCCAAAGCTTTGAAGCTTGTCAGCACAGACCTGGGCTTTGAAGCGAAAATAATCTATGAGCGGAAAATCACACAACTACAGCGGCTAGAAATAAATGACGGGAACGTATTCCTCTGGTGCTGCAACTGTGGCAAAATGTTTTCAACGTTTAAGAATCCTGAGTCCCTGTATGATGCAAATGCAAATTATGGCGGGTAGTTTCACACCTGAAAGCACACAAAAAAACGTATTTGAAACTGGAAACAAGACCTTTAATCAAAAACCCCAGACAAACACGTAATTAGTATATATGTGTTAGGTCAGCTTGCATCAGTCAGCATAGGTGCGTGCTCGTGATCGATCACAAAGCTTGCAGGGTAGTAAGTCGTACTACAGGGTCCCCATGTTATGCGTACAAATTCTTATATTCGTTTCATGGCTACATAAACCAAAATTTCTTTGCCTCTTTCTTATTATCATTAATTTGTAAATGTTGTGCTAAACTCGTAATCATTCTCAAATTTCAATTCCAATTCAATTACAAAATAATTATAAGCGAAGCATTATAAATGGTTGAACGCGATCCCCACTAATTAGTTGGATTTTAAAGACTTATGGCTTCGGTCGTCTGTCGAGCGCAATTACGGCTTACGATAATCCTGTTCGCTTCCTAGTCATTAAACTATTGGTCTAGATTTTCTTTTAAACATGACCAATCCCTCAGGCGGACGTCTCCTGTTCGCGTAACACGGTGCCGGTCAGAAATAAACGAGGAAAGAGTAAGAAAGAAAGAAAAGTTGGGTGGGGGCCGCAGCCTAGTGGATGTAAGCCCATTGCATATGTTTTGCATGTGTTATGCCTCTACCGACTGAGAGCTCAATATAGCTCATAGACAGTGCGATGTCCTACCATGTCACCCGTTCTTGGCTCTGCTATAATATTAAACGCAAAATTTTCTGATAATCAAAATATGTCTCACACTTGGTTGCTAAGCGGCTAAGGCGCGTCTTCTTTCCGCCTAAGCAGATGATTATTCACTTTTACTTGCCCAGGTTAATTAACTATAACATAAATGGTATACGAACAAGCATCGGGGTACTGGTATATTAAGGCATCTCACATTGAATCGCTTGAACCATTACCGTCCCTTACTGAATCCACAATTTTGAAGCTTTAACGAAGGTTCACTCGAAGGTTTACTCGACAAAATAGTTTAATACAATTCCTGTATTGTAATTATTTTTTATCGTTTTCTTTCTCTTCACCCCAAGTTAAGAAGAAAATTAAACCAATAAAATAAGAACTGCTTTGCATATGCTTAACAATTCATTTCCCCATAATAATGAAAAAAGTTCAAAAGCCGAATAAAATACACAACCTGATGGTTGCAATGGCCTAAACATCATGAAAAATGGAGAAAAAAACGAAATGAAACGAAAAACAAAACGGAAAAATGCGCAGAAAAATCAGGTGTAGCGGAATAAAAAAACTATTAAAGTGAGAAAATTAAGAAAAATTATTCTTATAAAGAAAGCTAACGTTCAGAGGTAAAATTCTTTAGTATGCCTTTTCTTCGCAGAGAAAGAAGTTGAGAATGTGTTGCAAAATACGTAACTTTTATAAACATACATAGACTTGATTAGTTGAACGAACGCAAAAGAGAATCAATTGAGAGATTTGACTTTTTCATGTGCTCTGCCAGGGCGAAAGACTACTACTACTTATCCCTACTCCTAATAATCACAATATATTCAACTATTGTCGGGAGAAAGTCTTCCAAATTGTTGAACTTCAAGTCATTTCAAGTCAGCCCTAAAAGAAAAAAATTCTTCCTTCCATAAAAGGGCAGCACAGTATACTACACTACCTAAATAGTACATCAGTTGTGGTAGAAGAACATATCAAGTTTTTGGGGTTGTATGGAGTACCTAGAAAGACTCAAGATAGACTCACCTTTTATAATGCCGATCGATTCAGAATCATCTTCGAAGCGATCCGAATTTGTGCATCCATCTGTCCGTTTTATTGCGTTAAATCTAGAGGCCGCAATTTTTCAGATATTTTGATCAAATTTGGTACACGATGTTTGGTGTTTTGGCCCAAGGGCGAACGCTATGGAGAGTGGTTCGGATCAAAGCACTTTTCCGACCACCTCCCAGATAAGGCGACGAACAACTATAGGGGCCGTGCCCCACCATAGTGTCTTTACTGGTTTTAAAATGATTTTCTGCTTGGCGATATCCTCTTCGCTTACTTAATAAGTTGCAAGCAACACCTAAGAAAGAAACCCAAAACCCAAAACCAAAAAAAAATTAACTGCCACGTTTAGCTTATAAGTTGGACGCTCTCGTTATTACGAACGCCTATATAAAGTTGATGAACACGGACCCATTAACACTATAAAGCAAAGTGTTGCGAAAAATATAGCAAAAATATAGAATGAAGCCGTCACCCAAGGAACGTTTTAAGAACTAAGCATAAAACGTGTGCACGTAATAGTTTGACATTCTAAGGCATAATAGTGTGCATGCAGATAATAGAATTAACAGTTAGGTTAATGCGGTCGTAGATCTTTCAGAGAAGAGTAAACGAAAATATTTAGCATTAAAATTAAGATAATGCAATGTTTAGCAAGAGAATAAAACGGCAGACGAAATAAAAAGAAAAATACACCTACACTCGGCTTGGAAGCTTGGAGCTTTTCACTACCTTAGCTTCGCTGGTCGCAAAGACCAGCAGGTGCAGATAAATGAGCTATAAATCTTTTCGACATTTGACAAGGCGAAGAGTAAATACCTAAAAGTAAATATTCAATTCGATGTTCAACTTCCTTGCACACGGTATTGGGAATCATAGTTTTGGGTAATTTTGGCCATTATATGCTACGACACAAGGTTTATTAAGGCGTATGTACAGGCGTATGTGACACCCAGAAGGACTTCATATGGACACATCTAAGCTTGTGTGTCCGTCTGTCCATCTTTGTGATCAACCTACAGCTTGCAATTTTTGGGATGAAACATGACGCGCTAATCTGTTTTGGCCCATGGATAAATGCTATTGACAATGTTTCGGATCAGAGCATTTTTTCGACAACTTTCCATAGAACGCCTCACTTTGAGATGTCACTATATGAACTCCTGTAAAGTGGGGTAGGTTTTGTAGTATTTAGTGTATCTTTTTGCAGTCGTTACCGAGGAATTCTTCGGTAGATTTAATTATTTCTACATTTCATTCAGAATTTAAATGAAAAAGTTTGCTAGTGCTCATCCTACCTTTAGTTCTAGAATCCATTTCTTTAGTTTAAATAAATTATAATAATAATAACAATAATAAATAAGAAAAACGCAAAACCATATTCGAATGTCGTACTTATACGCAGCCTAAAGCTTTGATTCTTAAAGTTAACTTATTGATGCTTCAAGTGAAGAAGATGATGAATCGACAACTGATGTAATTTGTACGTTATGTGCAGACGACTTCATTGTAAAACGAATTTATTTCTATTTCGTTTGCAAAATTGATTGTAATCCCATCAGCTGTTTTCCAGGCGGAGACCATGAACTTCAGCGTTTTGGACGTTTTTGAGATCTGCCATATGAGGCAAAGAGCCAGGCAGGACACACGGATCCAAAAAGACCTACAATGACTATAGGAATATGCCTTCGAGTTTGATATTCAAATGCTACGAATGGGTCTATAAACTTGCTACACCTTTGTCTTTTCATAGTGGATAAAATTGTAGCAAATAAGACACAGTTTAAGAAGTAAAAACATTAAAAACTATTTGCAGATAAGATGACGGTATAAAGTTTTAGGATTTGACACCAAAAAAATGCTGAAGCGATATTTTTTAAAAGGCAAAGAGAGGAATGTACGCGATCATAATGATCTTAATTATTAGCGTTGTCATCATCTCGCTGGAGCGCTTACATTTCCTTATTTTCAATGCATTCCAAGTGAAATTCAAAGCCTTCCAATGACTTAAAAAAAAAAAAGAAGCAACTTAATCATGACGTTAGCGATTATAGTAAAAAATACGCAAGAAAAAAAAAACGAAAACGAAAAGACAGCAAACAATTCCTTGTGCTCCTTACCAGGGAGAACAACTTACAGGCGTACTAATATTGACTTCGTGGTGTATATTATGCTGAATAAGCAGCTTTAGGGTACTTTACACATACATGCTCTGCAACAAAAATCACAATTCCCTCCCACCCTCTTTCTCTTAAGCAATGAGTTTATTGCAGAGACTCGTTGTTCAACTGACTGTTAAGGCTGCTTGTCCCAGATCGCATTTAACGTTGCAATTCTTGTATATAAACACTAACACCAACGTAAACACAAAAAGGCAATTCAACCCAATGCAGAAGGTGAGGCAAGAAAGCAGCAACAAGTCGCAACTTTTAAGAAAGGGGGAAATTGTACACAACAACAGAAATATATAAATAAATACTCCAGCATGAGAAGAAAAGGATTGTGTATTTTTACAATGGAAAGTGGATGAAGGCATGGATGCGATCACCAACCGAACACATTCGCAGAGAGGAAGAAATATTTCGAGTTATGTGTAGTAAATGCACTCTATAAAGGCTGAGGTAACTCGAGTACGTTGAACTCATTTCAAGATAAATACATAAAACAACAATAACATACAAATGTTTGATGTATGCTGGAATAACGTGCACGTTAGTTTCCAAGGAGCAGCAACGTTTTCTATGTGGATTTCCTCCTTATAAAATACAACCACGCAACAATTTTTTATTTTTTTCTCATTTTATTGCTTCTATCGCTTATTCTCCACTACAGATTGAAATATTAATAGATAACCAGGCAGATAGACAGATTTCCTTGTGCATACATTCACTGGTACCTGGAAATCAGATGCATGCGAGTATCGATCTCTTTGCAAGAGAAAAAAAAAAACAAAAACAAATTCTTCCCAATAAAAAAAGTATTCTACGCAAAGAGTGGCATTGCTTTTTAAAAGTTTAATATGATCCCTCCACACACATATTCGCTTACTTCTCTAACAACGTGGAAAAATTGAAGAAAAGACGCGAAACAAAACTAATTTAATTTATAATCAACTGAAAAATTTCAACGAACATATACTTTGCGTGATATCTGAAAGACTATAGAATCGCACTGGAACGTTATTAGTTAAGCTGGAATTAAGAGGTAAAGCTTTCCCTATCAATTTGAGCGGCTTTATCAAATGGACAAAGTTTTGTTTTTCTTTACTGCCTCTAGAACGTTTTTTTAACTAGCTGTGGCTATCTACGACGCCGCGGACGGAGTGATATACAGGGATCCGCCTCCAAGTCTGTCCCCTTAGTATTTCCATTTGTCATCGTCCGTTATTACCACGAGAAGGTATAATGGAATCCATTGAAGTAACCCTCAGGTTTATCCATGGGATACAAATATAAATTACTTGTAAGGTGCCTTGATGTTTGGGCACGAAATATGAGTAACCCCGATTCCGATCTAAGACTGCCGCATGTGTGGAATGAATATAAGATATATAAGCTTTAACAAGCTTTAATAACTTTTGATTATCCTTCAAAAGACTTCGGTCGTTCTTTTTCTGACCAAGCTCCCGACCTACAGCCAATAGATGCATAGTTCGCCATTTCCCCGGTCACGGAAATTAATATAGGAATGGAAACTTCGAAACAAGAGTTCAAAAATGAGTGATACTCGCCCACAAAAGACAAAGAACCCTGAAGAGAACCGAAAATTTCCTGTCAAAGCAATAACTTACTATTCCGAGGAGGTATTTACGAAATGTATCGACAAAACACTTTCATAGAAATCGGTATTTATGAAACGCAGTCCGGTTTAGTCCTAGAAGGGTCAAAACATCCAATAAGCCAATCGAAAGAATTGATTTTCTCGAATATAGGCAGTGGTTTCGGCCCTTCAATGCGATTGTTATGGATGGTAAGAGGGTAAGGATGTTGAAGTGTTAAATAAGAGAAATGTAGAAGAATAAGAAAGAAGGTAGAGCGATAAAGAAACACGAAACAAATTCTATGATAAATTATTTAAGTTCAACAAATAAGATTGAATTTCAAGTGGAGCTGATCTTCAGACCTACCAAAAGAAAAAGTTAGGATAAGTAATTCCAGAACATGGATTATTTTTAAGACGACTTTGGACTTTCCATTTCTAGTTCCAAGACTTTTAGCAGCATGACCTGCGAGACACATTAGTCAAACTGGTTTCTTTTCTTTATGCATATCGTGCGGTCCCCAGTTGCTCACACACACATTTGTAGGTCCCAGGTCTATGTGACGTAGGTCAGCTTTCCTCTTCGTGTTGAGGAACGGAAATGTCTGCCCGATCTGAAGCACTTTTGGTGTTTTACTATATTTTAGGAAATTTGAAGCACTAACCTAAGAAGACTATAAAAAAGTCTAATTTCTCAAAAATGAACGGTAGGGTTACCTCTTAACAAATAAGTTGCGTGAAATCACAAATATGATTAAGCGGATCTCACTCAATTCTGTGACGATAAATTTAAAAAATGCAAATCGTTCACAGCGAACTAGTTATTGACTGATGCAAATTTGAAAACGTTGAAACGTTTTTTCACCTCGTATGCTCGATCGACAGACTTCGCTGCAAGTTACACATTGACCGCTCCAAGGCTGTCATATGCAAGGCTGTCATATAGCAAAAAGTCTATTCATGAACTTGGTTAGAGCTACAGAGGAATATGTCTCCAGTATGCTTGTAAGTTTTTCTTCTCATTGTCACTACATTTAATCGACTGAATCTGTTCGGAAACATAAGCTTATCTGAGGCATTCCTTCTTTGGTAAATTCACTAAATGGAATTACCGACCCATTGGCTTTATTAAATCACTCAGAGTCCACTATTCCATGAAAAGTTGCCAATGTAGACTTAATTACGAAATATTGAATCCGTTTAGGGTCTATGTCAAGAATCTAGCGATACCTACAAACTAATCTCCCGTTTATCGCAGACTGTATTTCAATGGAAGAGAAAGGAATTGTATAAAAATATATTCACAGCCAATAATCAGCAGAAAGTAATCACGAAAAAAAAAGAGACAAAAAAAGACGAGTACAACGTCAATAAGATAGAAGGTATAAAAATATTATGTTCATTAAATCATAAAGTAATCCTGTTGCTTGGCTCCCCTCGCAGCAATATCTTTTTGAGGCCTTAGCATTAAGTTGTACTGCAATCGAAGTCAACGCAACAACAAATTATTTTGATTAAATGACTGTTTGCACACTATTAATGCCTATGTGGTAAAAGGACGCTGTGCACGAAATTGTTTGAGGGTTGAAATGGGATTTCTCCACACGTTTGCGCCAGTGCCGCCATCGACACCGCCATTGCGTGTGAGACAAGCAAACTAAGAAAACTTGTTGAACCGTCATTGCTGCTTGTCAGCAGCAATCGGAACGGCGGCATTGTCAAGTGACGTGAAGAGGGAGCAAAAACAACCTAAATCCTGTTTTCTGCTGCTCGCCTCTTGCTAGAGTTTCAAAGTTATTTTTAGCTCAACACCAAATACTTAAATTTTTCCGAAAAGGGGTAAAGATTTCTTTTTATCACAAATGTTTTTCCTGTGAAATTTTGTTACGATTTACACGAAAATGAGTTTTTATTTTCTTTCGCTAGACGATTGTTTATAGAACCATGACAAGCTTGGGAATTGGGCAATTGTTAGTTTAGGTCCCTTTGATTTTATTGCACCTTGTTATCTGCAACATTTACAGGTGTATGGGTGATAGGGGTTGATAGTTCAAATGAAATACGAATTAAAATCACTTTGCGTACATTGGCTTGCGGGTAGTATCGTACGAACTGAAATTCACACACTGTCTGTTTGGATGCATTATCAACGGGCATGTAGTTTACACGACGAAACGATTAAATCACAAAAATAAATTGGCGTTTAACCACTCTGTCCGATTGACTATGTGGTTTACTTTACTCACATTATGTTGGTTTGTCTTTCGTTCCTCTTTCGCTTCATTCCTCTTTCGCTTTGCCTTAAAAAAAGTGATTATGGAGAGTTGACGGTTTACTACGACTATCGCTGTTTTTATAGTATTCAGAAATGGGTAACAGAGATCCAGAGGCTCCAAAAAGCACACGTGTTCTTGCTCAATGTGAGGAAAAGCACATCGGTTCTGTAAAGATAAACCGTTACAAAGTTTATGTCAAGGAACAGATGAGAGAGAAGGTGCAAGAATTTGCGGACAGAAGGCAAACAGGAAGGAAACTTGGTGTTTTGTACTAAATATAGCTTGTGCTGATGGGAAACAAATTTCTACTAAATTGTGATGGTGAGTAACATTTAAAAACAAAAAAGGGGTTGGGCGGAATTAAGGCTAACTTAAGGAGTTATATGCGAAAGGTTCACTTCTAGCAACAACTTGAGTAGTGTGCCTTTAACGAGCTAAAGATATCACACATTTCACATCTACAATAACACATTTAAATTCAATACGCAAAAGAAAATTGATCGTATAACGCGGCCGCAAAAGTGTTGTTCTTGAAAGGGAATTAAGTCCAGCGATATTGATCATAACTTTCAAAAGTCATTATTTTGCTTACAACAGATATATAAAAAATATTTCAAATCCAAATCGTGTTACATTGTATAGTGAAATGTATATTGGGTTATAAAGGGGATATCGACGTGCTGGAGGATTTCTCAGTTAACTGAGAGTAAACTTAATATTATTTGGGACAAAGTTTTCTTGTTTCTCTTTCGAGCGAATGAGTTATGAAGCTTGCGAAGCAACATTGAAAACAGCAGCGAAAATTGGTTGAGAAAATAAATTCTCTTACTGTGGAATGAAAGGAATAAGTTTACTGTTGGTCTTGCCCACAGATAAGAGAATACAGAAACTGCAATGAATTCTTTAAGAACTCCATTATTTCGAACACATTTTCATATGAGTTATTAGGTCCCAAATCACTTGTATATTACGTTTGTGCGGATGTGTAATATGCAATATGTAGAGGATCTTGAGATGGGCCTATCTTTCATTATATCGAGCGCTTCACAATTGCATTCTGCATCGGTTTAGACCCATCTGTCCATCTGTCCACCGGTTCCTCTTGTTTTCTGGTATCTAACGTACGGGCAGCAATTTTTGAGATTCTCTGATGAAATCTGGCGTACCGACGTGTTTTAAGCGAACACGAACACAATTGAAAATGGTTCTGGTCCGATCAATTTTTCGACAGTTTCTCAAGTAAGTAAGTTGAAAAGTCGTTCCATACATAGCTGTAGGGTGGGATAGGATGTTTAGTGGTGAGCCATGGCGCACCGTAGTATTCTTAATTATTTTCTATATTAAAAAGTTATTTACAAAATATTTCCAAGTCTTCTCTACCCTTTCGCGACTTCGTTAATAATCGCTGCGTCGCTGCAACTTTATATGCTGTTGATATGCAAAATGATTGGATATTGAACTCAGTCAATTAACGTTTTTTAAGTCGACTTACAACCAAATGCACAAATACATTAGCACAGAACATTATGGACTAATATCTAATATTTTCATTTGAAGCGGCTGATAAGGTGATAGTGCACGAAAGATAATAAGTGACATGTATTACGTACATGTCAATTTCAAATTTACAGAGCATTTTTAATTGTCATTCTAATCGTCATTTCCTAGCTGCATGTTCAGTGACTTTTCATTGCAGAAAGAGCAGTGAAATTGTGCTTTGGTCGAAGCCCTTAACAAGCAGTGAAGCAGAGATCCATTTGCATGAGATATCGATCATACGTAGTTCGCATTTCAAAGCATATTTTTACATAGAATACAGAATGTTTTACGAATATTTCATAAATGGTTTTGAAAACTGAAAACCATATGTACATGGCCTGCTGATCTCCGAAAGAGAAACTTTAAGAACACATTTGTGTTCCGAAGGTCTTAGTCGTGATTTCAACAAATTGATAGACAAAAGACAAAGAGGCAGACAGACAAGCAGACAGAAAAATATAAGAAAGAAAGAAAGAAAAACAAAGAGACTTCGTTCGGTAAAAATAATGAGCCATTAGTCGATAATTTCGATTATTTTACATTCCCCTTGATACTACAGCAAATTGAAAACAGGCAGAAATTATATTCGAATTGGACGTAATCTTTTAACCCTCACCACTCATGTCTGCTTGTGTATGACGTTTGAGTGCAAAAACATATCGTATGTCTTATGTATATTAAGTTATACTTTTTATTGGCCGGCAGCATTCTTTATCCCTTTCAATTATCTGCATCTTTAGATCTGTAGCAATACTCTTTAGTGACTGCACAAAACGACAGTCACACACCTATTTATATATTGGCAGAAGATGCCTTGTTAGAGCAGTTTACAATTAATGATAATTTTATTGATGGAAAATTCTCTACTCGACTTGAATCTCTAACCTAGAGAAAAAATAATCATTTGTTGATGGTTACAGCGAGAGCCCAGGGCCCACTCTTGCCCATTTTGTAATTGAATCCCACCAGAGCACAAAGAAAGCGTACGGCGCAGACGTATTGGAAGATCAGGACATACAGACGTGGTCACATCGCTTCCGCCATTCTTGTCAATCAAGAAATTCATTAACAGACTCCGCTCAATGCGTTACTAACAATTTGCCGAACCGAGTGTACTTTCATGGTGGATGTAAAACGAACAAAAAAAAAAAATAGAATGCGAAGCAATTTTTATAACAAACTAACGCACGCGCGCCTCCTTCCTCTTGAAATCAATATCAATTATGTTGGATCAGGTGTTCTTTTCATGTTACATTTTTTATCTATCGGTTGATCAAATTATGTAAAGAAAAAAAACGTACAACAAAAGTCTCTTAACAAATTGAACACGCATTAACCAATACCTACATGGCCATACCTCAATATGCATTCAAAAATAATCTCTGAAAAATCAAAGCAAAAGTTTAGTGAAACACTATTTAAGCTTGATTTTATGGTTGGGCAAAAGTCGTAAATAGACACCTGTCTGTACGCGGCGTACTAACTCTAGTGTTGAGAACAATAACTTACAGAATTTTTGTCCTAAATAGTAGCCCCATCACTAAGATGGATCGCGCTTACAGTTGTGTGCAACAAAACAGCAGAGCGCTTTGCTGCAATTCACTAAACCCACCATTGATCCTCTCTCATGTACATTGGAAAGCGTCGAAGATGTGTTAGAAGTATGTATACAAGAGAGTGGGTAGGTATGTAAAAATATTCTTTCCTTATTTCATGGCGTAAATAGATCCTAATTGGCAGAAGTTTACCACAGATGTCAAGCTGTAACAGACAGAGTTTTGAACTCTTATTATAGTTGAGCTCAATTTTCTCTTGGCACAAGGAACATTTTGCTCCTTTTGTGTACAAAGGATTTCATAACTTTTTTGTGCCGATTGTATACCGGATATGGAAAACACTTTTTCTATATGGGTCTCTTAAGAAATCTAGCAGAAGTAAAGCTATTTATGAGCGCATGGCTGTGGATAAAAATACAGTAAACTTTCGCGGTTGATATAAAACTACAACTGCAAACATATATTGCATACGTACGCTTCGCGATCTCTTTATGAAGTGTTGATTATGCGCGAACGTGCATACATATGAAGATAATTGCAATTGTGTGGAAGAATGCATGCATCTCGCTAAGCTAAGAACGCCAACAATAAAGCACAAATCAGAAGAATTAACATATCCTCAATAATTAATGTTCAACACGTGTACAGCTTGTTATGCTGACTGAAAGAAGGCACACACAATCACTTACACAAACGCAACAATCAGAAGTATATTTTGGATTCGTGAACAGGTCTTTCACCTTTTTAATGACAAAATTTTTCAGATTTTCCCACAAACAACAGGTAGTTAGTTACGTGTAAGCAGAAGGAAGTTTTTATATAAAACGACACAAAAAAAATTCATTTTGAAATTTTAATTTTTTTACATAATTTCGCAGTTTTGTAAGATTTACACAGAGAGAAAAAAAGCAGAATATTTCCGCAAAAGCGGAAACAACGTGTGAGAGAAGCCTTATGTGGATGAATTTTTGATCATTTTTACCTCGAATCGTTATGTTCAGACGCATAACAAAATTGTAGAATTTTCTTTAAACATTTGTTAATTTTTATATTCACACTGCAAGCGGAAGGGAAAGAGAATAATTCCAATTTTTGCAAAGCGTAGAAACGTGCGTCAGATAGTATGCATATTTGTGATTATCTGAGTTTGAGTAGCGCCTCGACTTACCGATCTGCAATTAGGACGTCAGTATTTTTGTTGATCAATTTTCATTTTGCTAGCAAGTGTGAACGCAAGAGTTTCCTTCGCTTGACCCCCAAGTTGTAAATGAGCAAACGACTCTGATATGTTGCCGATGGACATTTACACTGTCGCAATCTACCGCTGAACTTGTCAACCAAGCAGCATTAACTTTAACGAAAAACTTATTCAAACAACAATCATGTACGCCCACTACTTTCGTATTTTGCTGGTTGGTAGGCTTTGCCTAAACGTGAACTTCAAATTTGAAAGAAATTCAATTCTACTCCAAACTTCCCGGTACTCATATCCGTTTTAAAGACTTCGGTTGACAAAAGGAAATAAGTGTACAAATATGTCCTACCATAAAGTGCACGCATACATGAACAAAATTAGGACACAGCCATAATAAAGATAACAGTCATTTAATTCTGAAGGCAACCGCTTCTTAGTTAAACTATATTGAGTGAAATATTGTATCAATTAACCTATTGAATTAAACTATTGGTCTCTTGACTGCGTTATGTGCATCAAAAACCCAAAACTAGGACTTCCACAAAAGACAATTTGTGCTGAGAATGCACTAGTTTTGATTGGGAGATGAAAGGTGCAACTCCTCACGGATTTTGCTATTTCTTCCACGGTTTTAATAAAGTTTATACTCAGCGACTATTTTGTGAGCCGCTCTTCATTTGAAAGCCATGGATAATGTAATGTAATGTAAAGTGGTGAGCAATCCGTACCGCGACCTAACAAATCTATTGCACTCGCTCGTGCCACTAGCCATCCGTAAGAGTCCCTTCACGTTCGCAGACTCATCAAACGTGATCTAATGGGACGTTTCCTTCGTCCTCTCGTAGAACCTGCATGAATCGGTATCTGAGATATCAATATTTTTCAGGTGATCCCTGAGAGGTTACGCACCGTGGCAATTACGAGACTTATGTCGCTCCTTCGTACTTCTAGTGGCTTGTGTGTTAAGACAGAGGACTTGATGAATCTTTTAGCTTGTCATTCTCCTACACTTTGGTTCCAAGGGCTTGGTGATTTTTTCTGTGCCCATTCCGATACTAGCCTCTTGATGTAGCATCTTAGTGCACCACAAAAAGGTTCTTGGCCTACCATGGGCGTTCGGGCTCTCCTTTTAACTAGTCAGTCGGCCCTTTCATTGCCTTCGAATTGTTTCGCTAGCTTATTCAGGGTTTGAAAGCACTTCAAAACAAGCTCAAAGACTATTGTAAGCCCTTTCATGGCCTTTGAAGCGGCTTGATTGTCGGAGTGTTTTTCGTAATTTATTTTCTCCGTAAGAGTGAAGACAAAATTATAATTCAGTTCAAGCTGATGATCAATCAAAAGTCTTTTTATCTTATTTTCTCGAACGTTTCTCTCTTGCGTGACTGTAAGAACCAGAACAAGCGCTGTCGATATCGTTCTTTTTTCTCACTTTCATTCATCTCTTTTGAACATTTTTTTCGAGATAAACTATGCCAAGGACGTGCGTGCAGGCGGCAATGACTCTTAAAATTATAAAATTATATATATATATATATAGAGCGATAAAGATGGGGGGGCTAATATGACAGCATAATTTCTTTTCAAATTTTTCTACGCAATCTGAAAGCATAAAGTTAAAAAGGGAATGCCGCTGATCGACTTTCATTATAAATACTTCATTAAGGGTTGTACAGATATCGTCTAACTGAGATCCATTTGCAAGTCCTTTCAAACAAATTCCAAGGAATAGGTCGAATTCACCTCTCTAGGAGGGAATGGCGGAAATGACGAGCTTAATGATTCTCTTATTGTCGTTTCTTCAGCATTAGAAACCTTACCAGTGACAGAGGTTAGGATTAAAGCACAAAACCTAGAAAGCACTTGAGGCCCCAAATCACTTTGATCTGCAGCAGTATCAAGCTCAATTCAAAGGAGTTCACTGAAAGACGATACTTATGAAATTTGATTGGAAACCTCTGTGTATAAACTGCAAAAGCTAAACGTTCCAATAATCGATATGTTGATTGTGTAGAGCGGTCTTGTCAAGTTCACTCTCGCAACAGAGGACGATTGTAAAAGTGACAGAAACCAATTTGAAACTTGTATCTGAACAGATCGATCATGGAGAGTCATAACAAAGTCCAAGAAACCATCGTGGGCCGACAGTTCGTGCGTGTCCTTCCCCTATAATTAGAACTTGATCACGTTGGAGCAGATGTTTTAATTTGACCGATTTGCGTAACATTTAAATGAGGAAAAATAAAAGAAAACAGGCAAAGATTCCACATTAGGGATGACAATAATAGTCAATTGTAGGGTGTAATGAAATCTATCTCAGTAATTTAATATTTTAAAGAAAATTTCCTTTGTTATGTAACATATTTCTACGCTCCTGTAATAAGGATAATTCTCACCTCTTTTCCATGCGGAAATATTACCGCGAAGTTATCCACTTGCATATGTACTTCTATGCAGTGCTTCTTCCCTTCTCCCTCTCGAGCAAGATATCGGTAAAAATGCAAAAGCATTTATGTACACAAGCGAAAGCTTAGAATAAGTAAATAAATATACAAATATATGAAAAAGTAAGATTGAGAAGAAGAAACAGAAGCATACATCACACATGTGTATGTAAAAACATATAGCTTGGTGTGCACATTGACAATATTGAATGTGTGTCAGACGTACAAAAAAGAAAACAAAAAATGAACTGAAAATAAAAACGGCATAAATTAACTCTGGCGAAGAAAGAAAAAAACGAAAAGCAAAACAAAACAATACACTTGTTACAATCAGCATTATTGCTGTGCTGTGCGGTTGTTCGTTTAAAGGATGGTATGTGTATGCGTGATAACTACTTGAGAACGTAAAACTCTCTGCTTTGCTTTTTTCCTACCTTTACTTGCGTGGCCTTTTCATTTTCTTATATGCGATTGGAGATCGATGAGAGGGAGAGGCGAGAAAATGAAAAGATTATAAACAAATAACTTCATATCGGGAGAAAATTGCTTTGAGAAAAAGTTGTTATTGCCTCTCTGTTGACATTTAAACCAATTTCTATACTCTATTGGAGAAGTCTCCAATTTAAAGCTTTTGCAATACCTTACCTTACCTATTGAAAGCCTTTTAGCGTTATGCTGTTCATATACGTACGTATGTATGCTGCTAACTTATGAAAGAAAGGCAATAGGAAAACTTAGGAATAAGAAAACGTAAAATGAAAACGTCTACTCGATAACACCTACATGCATACATACATACGTGACGATAGGTACATAAATATTTTTTTTTTATTCAACAAAGATAGGGTGTGTTAAATATGTCAGATGTTTGCAGGCCATAGACCAGGTTGAGTAGCGGAATTGATGCTTTTTTACGATCTCTGGTTGCGATCAGCTTTGTTTCGAGCGTTAAACGCAAATTGAAAATTTTCTCCATTACAACGCCCGAATCATTTTCGGAAATTATTTAAATCCAATCGAAAGTTCATCCGCAATAATTCCAAAGGCGTGCACATGCACCCACCCACACACCTAGACACATAGACACACACACACGCACACATAGAATGGAACGCAAAAACATTTTACAATAATTCTTTTTAATTATCTAAGAAATCTTGCTGTCCATCTTTCAATAATCAATTTCCAGTGATTATGTAAAAAATATGTTTTTTAATGCCGCATACTGCTGACGTTTTCGTGCCTCTTTAGTATATAGTTATAATGCACAATTTTCACTTCACCATCTTTCAACGGCCATCACGTTTCCTTCGTTTGCCCATAAAATTTACAATAAAGTACTCACAACTTGAACATTCGTATTCTTTTGGTTGTTTCAAGCTAGCGAGTTAGAAGAATTCATTCCAACGATAATAAAACATTTCATTTTTTCGGCTTTTTTTTTTTTTTATTATTTCAATTTATTGTTTTTATTAATATTTTGGAAAACTGTGTGGAAATTACTGAGACCATCTCGTGACTTTGCGACTTTGATGAAGTGCGCACAACACTCTTTCATTCATTGATTTACTAGTATTACCATTTCCTCTTCTTTTTTTTTTTTCAAGAAGAAATTCCTTTTTCCCTCGCACTTAGTAAGAATTTTAACCATTGCGTCGCATGTAGAATGACAAAGGTAGCATATCTAATCCTTAGTGAAGGTTATAAAAATTACATTTAAATGTACCTTTCCTCTCTGGCATTAGCCTCTTGCATATTCACACAGTGTCTAACACACACACACACACACAAACACACACACACACACAATATATATAATATATACTTAAAAGTCAACGAAGCGTTTTTGTACAATATATTTTATAGCACCATCATCATCCGTCGCTTGAACATTTTTATAATATTCGTTTGTTTTGTTCTCTATGCGCTGTTCGTTGGTTATTGTGTGAAGCAACAGTTAAAAGGGTTCTTGAACTTAAAAGAGGTCAACTATTACACCAATAGTACCACAGCAACCACACAACAACAATAGCAACGAAACTACCACCACCAAAGTATATAATTATCAAACGGAAAACCAAAGCTTTTTTTTTTTAAAACATTCATAGAGATTCCAAGAGTTAAACTCAAGAGGAAATAAGTTTACTGTTGTTCAAAAATACACACTTCTGTTCTGGTATTTTGTGTTTTCTTCATTAATTACAAAGAAAAGAAACATAAGCGCGCTCTCTCTATTTTCTTTTTTCTTTTCTACTGAGAGACTTTCTATTCCACTACTATTCTGCTACCTGTTGTTCAGTTTTCTGTGATTGATTATACCAACGAGAATTAAATCACAAGAGGTTCCACTTGCTAATTTCTTCTTAACATTCACTGATCTCTTTCAGCGTACGTACGCGTGTCATCCAAAGGCGGTAAATGAGATTTTTGTCTCTTTCGTGTTATTTATCGATCCCGAGATAGCCGGTAAACAAATGTGTAACAAAGTGTGGGTAAACTTTGATTTCATATATAGTTATAGATTTTAATACCGTTACAAAAGTCAGCCCTTATTGATTAATTAAATATTTATACGTTGTTTAAGATAGAAACTTCACAGAGAAGCTATACTCGCACGTAAGCGAAGAAGGGAATTATTTTTCCCTCTCTTCCGTAGAATCATTCGTGTTTAATATTAACAAAAAAGCACAACAAAGAATTGGAAAGCATTTTATTAAGGTTAAGCGGCAGTTTGGTCGCTTAGGATCAGAATATGGATCATTTTTATTCTATCTGCGGTAGTACTACGTCCTTGCAAAACTCAACTTTCTGCTTCAACTTGTTCTCGCGTTGTCTTGTTCTTTAATTTTCGATTTCAGAACTCATAAGCAATAGGAGGAATGGCTTTAGCCGCAACTAAAGAACCATTTTTTCGAAATTTTCGTTCGCTTACGTAGTTTCAATATTTGAAAACATATTTTTAAACGATTTTTTCAATTTTTTTGACTTGGCATGTATCCGAACTCTAGAGCTCTATCTTAAAAATAAATAAAAAAATTAGTTTATTACGGCTTAAGGGCAGAAACTTACTCGTCTTTTGAATACTTTTACGAAGTCTATGTTATTTTAGTTTCAACAGAAGAACGCTGTAAGCAAATCGTGTCTCCTTCGGCCAAGCATCTATACATTTTATATGTGTATGTTTCTTACCTTTTTACTGTTTGATAAAATTTATACAACGTTACCTACGGAGTTACGTATAACTTTGCATACTTCTTCGTTAATTTCACATTTTATTCATTGGAATCTTAACCGTATTTTCACTTTGTACATACATAAATACATACAGCATTATTTCATACAGATTATGGAAAAGGTAGCAAAGTAGCAAATTTTTCTTACCGACGTAAAATTCACCAATCATGAGCCCGGCCCATTCTTGCACTTGGCTGTGTACTTTTCCTGTTCTATCCGTCATCTGGGCAAAGATCTTTTTTTATTAACCCTGAAGCGGTCTATTTTTTCCATAGTACATAATGCCCTTTATCTAGTTTACTGACCCTTGCTTTGATGCCGTTTGAAATCATTTCGCGTCTTTTGTTCACCGAATCGCTCATAACCTGTAGGAAAATAGATTTAAAGCTTCGTCTAAAGCCAAAGTTCGTTTTGTATCGCACAGTATTAACACAGTATCACAATGATTTCAAATATGCACATGTGCCAGGCAAATTTTATTTAAATTTTTATAATAGTAATACAATTACTACAACACAATTACGCAAATTAATTACAGGCCCTTGTACAGTGTGAACCGTTTTCGGTACATGGAATGAAAATTTTCAAAAAACGAAAAGCGTCATGCAACAGGAGCAAATTATTGTATTTGGAAGCTAAGAAAGGAAATCCTAACTGACGATTGAAACATTCGCTAAAAAGTAATCGAGACGTCCTGTGCACCGTTATCGGTACGCGTCTCAAACATTGCCGTTAACACCATTAGGTCGCAAAAAACAGTGCTAGCAGCAATTAATTTCTAAATCGTATCATCTTCGAATGAGTTCTCACGTGTATTGAAAACGGTACACGTAGCGGGGAACATGTTAAGTGTAAATTGTGTGCGAATACACAGTATCTAGAGAATGTAGCTAGATATTATCTTAATCCCCTTGCTAACGTTTAGAAACTGAGTTCGGAATAACAAGACGATCAACGGAATCAACGGTCGAAAAGCTATTCTTCCTAAGGTTAACGAACTTGTACAAACATCGCGAGGTGTGTAGTTATTTAGATTGAAATTTAGTTAAATATAATTGACAAGTAACAGTTTTAAAAAGTGCGTGAAGAAAAATCTTCAGAAATTACTATCATCAGAGGTCTAATAGGTTAAGCAGATACTAAATTATTATTAGAAAAGTCGAGTTTCACTAATCTATTACATCTTCATTATTGTTCATATTGTTTCTCATGTGTTACATATACGCTGAAGTGTAGTTATTAACGCAAAACATTGGGCTTTCTTAGAGTGTGCCATAGTTTAGGGAATTTCACATCCGTGCATATCGAATTAAATTCACTTTCTTAGCGGAGATAAACATTTACAATTGCTGCAGTATCGAATAGCCTTGAACTGCATCACCTTTCGCATGACGCTATTGATGACCAAATCAAAATGCGATTAGGAAAGCTAAACTATTACTGCAAACATTGATTGCAGAATATTACGTAAAGAGCTTTAAAAACGCTTAGTGCCCGTTGGCCGTTTACTTGCAGTTGGCTATAGCGTCTGCCGTTTCCACTATTGCGGCTGCCACTTTCGTAAAGGTTAAACTCCTCTTATAAAATGCTCACCATCGCCATTAGTTGCGCAAACAATTATAAACACATTCGTTCATCTATTCATTCTGCCATCCGTTATATATGACCACACACATGCGCACCTTTACGCAAACTTGCCATCCAATCCATTCTCATGTGCCTTATCTAAACGTATCAAGTAATCAAACGAGATGGTTTCTCATATTTATATACAGTGTCGCAGTATAGTGCACGTAAGCAAGCAAATGCATCTCAAGTTCCTATGCTTTGTCTTTGGGAAGTGAAATCGGCCCGTATGTATTGTATAGCATTTTTCGTTAAGGGCATTAAACATCGCACTGTCTCACCAACGTGACTCTTCACTCCGTTTCTGCGAATGATTATAACGATCAAAGATGTATGCACAAAGTAAAAGACGATAATAAGAAGCTCGGAAGGAGAAGAAGAGTCTTGCAAATTTGTGTGACCAACTTCGATGGTTTGGAAGAAAGAGCTGAAAGAAACACTTGTTGCGACATAACCTCAACGCGTTACGAAATATTTTTCTCAGTAGTTTCGTAATTCGACCTACAAGTTTACTTTTCAACATATTCAGTGTTAAAGGTGGGCTGCGACAGATCAGAAAAGTCTTTGGAAAGAAACTTCTCACTTAAATCTCTTCATGGGTTGTCATCAGAACATCTTTGGCAATAGGAACGCTTCTTCGGGTTCAATGTTTTCATTATTTTAATTTCTCAAGGCTCTTAGGCTTAATAAATTCCAAACTGTTCACTACGCTCACCACTTTATGCAGCATGATAAGATCAAATGATGTTTGATTGCATGCGATTGCATTAACATTCTGTTTCAAGATGGAAATCTGGAATCCAGATTAGATGCCAGCTTTGTTTAGACGTCATCGCCAGGTGTCATCAGGATTAAACAAGCAACATAAATTATACTCTCTTTGAAGACCAATCTTTGTTACTCACAGCCTCAGGCTGCGTACGAGTGCTTAATATGCAATTCAACCTTGATCTGCGGGCTTAAGGTACAATGCAATGGGCTGAATCTCTTAAGCTTACGTGTCAGTGCCAGCAGACGTGTGAGCTGCCAAAATGGAATGACTGACTTACTGGTTTGATTAAACTGATTCAGACCTTTAGCTTGATTATGGTACATATATATAGTTCGCCACCTCACATATATATATATAAGAGGTCAACGCGAACAAGAACAAAACCTGTTAACTAACGTCAGAGTTAGAAGTCGGTACCTCGTTATATTTCAACAAGACAACGCCATTTGCGTTCAAATTTCAAGTATAGTAGAGCTTACTTTGATCGTGATCATAGGGGGTGTTCAGTCGGTGAAGGCTTGACACTAGTCGACTTCGTAGATCCCCACTAGCCTCCGGCCACCAGTCCGCTATCTTTTTCTCACTTCTTTCGGGCCGTCATCATATTGCGGGAGTCAGGGACATTCGCTGAGATTGGAAATAATGAAAAAAAAAAAAAAATGGGCGTCAAATTCGCAAGCAGTTAGATTAATAAATTTAGATGGTAATCTGATTGTGTTTACTTTCACATGTACATATATATCTTATCGAATACGTGAGTTTTGGGTGCTGGTAGTGGAGATAAACAATAATCGTCAATTCGGGGATGAGTTAAAAGTTGCACAACGTCTTCTTCAACGTCTGGCGGTCGTATCATTTGCACAGAGCTCTCGTAACGCAACATTTTTCCCACATGTTAGGTTTCCATCTGCCATGGAGTTTAAGGTACGAACTCTTTTTCCTTTTATCGACATAATCGTAGGCGGGTTGTTCGCATTCTTAAATCTGATCTGCAGGATTCAAGATCTTTTTTCAATTTTTGCGTTCTAACAACAGAATGCGGAATTACGTATTGAGTAGAGAGAGAGAGATCTTTCCTTTCAGTGGTGGCAGTAGCAGTAGCAGTTTCTATTTTTAATTTTTACTTCTTTTTACGCTCACTATTATCATCATTAACTTGATCAAAACATCAGAACTCAAAGCGAAGTTTTATTCATTGACAATATTAAGTCATTTAAAACAGTAGTGCATGTAATTTCCACAGCGCGTACACAAGGTTTCCTTATACCTACTTCTATATCTACAGGGGTCTGTTAATGCAAATTGCCGCCTGAAATACTAGTAAACGAATACCGCAAACTCGCGAGTATAGAGGTGTTACTTCGTCTCAGGCTTGCACATGCGCACACCACTACTCTCCTCGTCTTGAGTTTGAAAGCGATTATCGGGCTAAAGTCAGTGCTGCTGCTGTCGGTTGCAACAAATAGCAATTAGGGTTGACCGTATTGATTGAGGTTGCAATTTGCTTGAAAACAAGAGATTTTTTTTTACTCTTGTATTTGTGATGATGGAAAACGTTCTCATGGCTGTATGGTGACGAAATTTAGGTCTCGTTGTACGCTCTCATACAATAGAAAGAAAATCTTTTCATCGTTTCATTGCTGTTGTAAAGAAGCAAACAACAAAGGAGCTTATAAGCGATATTCACTTTAGAAATGTTTGAAGGCAAGTTTTCGTCAGTGTCTTAATAAATTAAAAGATAATCTTATTAATTAGGTTATAAAGAAGACAGATGCTTTATTAGATATACATATATATATATATAGAGAGAGAGAGAGAGAGAGAGAGAAAGAGAGAGAGAGAATTGAAATTATATTAAAAAACATTTGTATTTCTGAAGAAAAATTGTGACTTGCATGTAAAAAATGCTTACGATGGTTTGTGCAGAGCTTCTTCGGAGTAAAATCCAAGGGTAAAGCTGCCCAAAGGAGGTTAAAGAAAAAGTTAGGCAAGTGTGTTAAGTGTTGGCGATATGCCATAGTGAAATTATTTTACGAATTAATAGAAAATATTCACAGTTTTGTTTCTAGCACAAGAGGACAAGGGATAAGAGTGAAGGTTTAGTTAGACGCATGCATGTCCGTCTCGCAAGAACTGAGCGGAAATTATATCAATATGTATTTAAGCTTGCTTTTATGTTAATTTGTTTGCTTTATGAAGGTTGGTACAAAATTTGGTCGCTCTTTGAGTCAACAATCGGGCTGAAAATAATCAAACAATGACGCATTAGAAGAAATAAAATCAAATAACATAAGTACTCTCATACCCTCCGCTGTACAGGGTGTTGTACAGGGTGTATTAAGTTGATACGAACGTATCATAGGCATATGACGAAGAACTTGAGACAGAACTACCTTTTATTGTCCCGATCAGAAATGATTCTGAGTCTGTCGATGTATTTTTGTTTTCATCCTATAGCTCGCTGTTTTCGAGATATTTTGATGAAATTTGGTACACTGAGGTGCTTTAGCACAAGGAAGAATGTTACGGAAAATGGTTCGGATCGGTCACTTTCTCGATTACTCCCCAAATAAGGCCCAAATTGATAATAGTGTAATTTTCAGTACTTTACGACAAAAATCACTTAATAATTTTAATTGGGGCGTTCTAAATCGATGTGAAAATCTGGGGCAGTTTTTTGAAAGTCTTGCCATATAACCATTCTTATGGAAACTGCACCGTTATATGATAAAAAGGTTTACCTTACTTTTCAATACTTCTTTATGAAAATTTATTCATTATAATAATTTGACGTAAAAATCCCAATCTACCCAATCTGGACCAGATAGGTCTCTTCTTTGGACCCCAGCCCATAGAAGAGTTCTAATTAAAAATAAGCCTTTATTAGCGAAAAATAAAATTTTTTGATGAAAACTGGTCCTGGGTAAATTCATCCTAAAGAATTTGATTCACATAAATCTATTGTCTCACCGCATCACAAATAGGGACTCTCATGAGAAGAAGCTTTTTCTACGGCGACAAAGTCGACTTTGTAGTACGCTATTCGTTGAATTGTTTGTAAAGTGCTTTTATCATAAATTCTGCAACAGATTAATTTCGTATTGCAGCGCATTCTCTTAGGGATCGTTCGTTCACTTTCTTTGCTGCCAAAGACCATTTAATTTTGCACATGCTTGTCAGTAGACAGCAATGTTAGAGTTATTATGATTTGCTGACCACATTTCTCTTTTCAACATTTTCTTAGTTTCCTTTGCTTTTGAAAAGTTTCATATGTACGCCTCCTTTAGGCTTAGGGTTATAGCAATAATTTCGTTTGACCTTTTTGTGCCTCTTTTATATCAATCGCCAACGTATACATCAAAATTTCTAATGTTTATATATATAAAAAGGGACGCCTTATAAAGTAAGTACAGTCTGGTTTTCTTTTACACGGTCTTATTTTACTCGATTTTGAGAACAAGCATGAATTTTGACAGTGTCTTGCAGAAACTTTTACAACCAGCAGCTAAGTACAATTGCAGGAATACCCTGATCAGAAAGCGGTCGGTTTTTGCCATACATACTTTAGTGACGTGGTTTGCTGCGGGAAACACTAGAATTTCACGATCATTCAGTATTTGAATCAAATTTGACATATCTATTGATGATAGCATATTTGACCCAACCCACGATAAATGTGAACACTTGTTACCGGGTAGCAATGAAGGGTTTAATCGAATTTCTAACGTGTTGTGTTTATGATATGAAATTTCACTCTACACTAACTTTAATTTTTTTTTTTTTATAATAAAAATGGATGGTTTTTCTTCAATAGATTGGTAAGATGGATTTCATTATTACTTTTTTTACACGATTTTTTGGAAAAGTATTTAGAGATTTTCCATCTCACACAATTTTTGAAAGTCGCGCAATATATCCCCAAATATACCATATGCCGCATGCATTGTTTCACAGTTTTTTTCACGGTTTTCTAAGCAACATACTTACCGTATAAAAAAAGGGTTTCATGCATATATTTTTGTTCGCCTGCGTGAAATCGGCAGATTGTCTATCTCTTAAAGGTGCTATTTGGGTTTTTTTTTGCTTTAGAAATTGACGTCAATGCTTTTTACGTTTCTTTCATCGCAATATCCAAAATTCGCAAAATCGTTCGTAGTTCGATCATTGCTTATGAAAATGTTTCAGATTTTCGTAAGCTGCAATGTCAAAATTGTAGAGAACTTATTAGTGAACTCTTACTGTCAAATTGGCAAATCGTACATTGCGCGTAACGATTCGCTTTCAATTATAAAAAACTATATTTTATCGAGTTATATAATCGCTTATTCATATAGATAGCAAAAATGAATATATGGGTTGCAGTTGCTGTGATCATATCTATGAAGGGCTATTGCGTTACATGGCAAAATGATGTAAGACATACATATGAGGATAAGGTATGCCCGGTATGTCATATAGAACAAATGAATGCAACTCGAGTGGTGGGTATTAAAAAGTTCGCCCCAAGCCGCATATAATTTCCTCCTTGGTTTTGTTTCATTTCATAAACTATTTAACGCTATTAAGTTATGTCTGCCCCTTAATTTCCTGATTGTTTCCGTCCCTTTGTTGACTGCGTTGTTTTGCTTGCCTAAATAGTGCTTTTGTAGTGAGTCCCCTGTCCACAGTCAATTGTGCGCACACGTGGAACAAAACAATCCTCAGAGTGTTAGAGTTGCTTTCTTATTGTAATTATAACAGAACACCAACAACAACGTGTATAATATTTCAAACCAACGTCCGGAAATGAGATGCAAATTTTATGTGAGATTTATCGGCAATATCCTATAGAAACGAAAGCAATATTCGGTGGAGATCACTTCTTTTGTGAAATAGCGGAAAACCATGAGACTTTGTTGTGTAACTTTTCATGCACTTCCCTGACTTTTAGCTAAACATTTAATTTAGATCACAACGTAATAACTGCACAGCAATGTCTAAGGGTGGTTTCTCGATTCATTTAAATATCTCCTTCTTGTTTTCGAAAACATTCCAAGTAAATAAACTAAATTCCTTTCATGTCTTTTTCTCTTTCATGCAATTTTTTTTGATAAATTTTCTTCTTCTTCTAAGTCTTCATAGACTTATTTAGCGGCTATGATTTTTTCTCTTTTAAGTTATGTTGATATACAAAACTTTTTTTGGTCGTGACTTAACTTTTAGAAGAAGAGATATAATCGAAACGAACACCAAAGAAAAGATCAAAAAGTTAACATCGGGCGATCTTCAAATAAAGTTGGGCGTACTGTGTGGTGGGATTTAGGAGTTCCGTGATCATCATATCTTGAGAAAAAGTGATGAAATTCAATATTTACAGATTGACAGACCGATTGTAAGCACGATCATGAATCGCCCATAGAAGACCCATCCACCGAACAGTCGAAAACAGTGAAAAGAGCTTTAAATGCGAAAAACCTATAAACAACGACGTGTATCGATTCAGTGGGTAAAAGTTAATAGCAAAAGAATGGTTCTAGTCGGTAACAATTAATAAAAGGAACAATATTAGTGAGCTGGAAGATGCACTTGGCGATGATGAGTAGTCTCTTGGAAATTGCTTAACATCGTTTTACAGATACATTAAAATATTTCAATCGTTAAACTATTTGAAAAACACGTTCAGTGTGTACAGTGCTGGTGTAAAAAATAAAAAAGCAAGCTCTTGCAACTCCTTTAACTAGTAACTTCGCCTCATGTATTCCGAGATCTAGCATTAAAGTTGATCAGAGACAACATTATTGAGACACTTTTACGCTGTTGACAGTTGACATAGCTGTGACCGACTTAATAGAGGATAAAAGTCTTATCATGTAAGCCATATATGATGCATTCCGTTGCTCTTAATGTTTTCATTCAGCATATTACTCTCCTGTGCCTCCTGTGAATAACAAAGTGTAACGTACTAAGTCAGGGGCAAAACATGTAATCGACTACAACGAGAGTGCTGTTAGGAACATCGCTTGGGTTGCCGTGCATTACCACACTGCAATGGCAGCTGTTGCTGGCTCTGCTGCAGGCATGTGTTCAGTTGTATTTTAATGTATGGTCGTAACGTCATCCACTTCGTAGATATTCAAGGTATTCTAGGCCACAGCAGACTGATGGGCTTGCTGTTCTGTTTCCTGTCGGCCTTGATTTTGTGCCTTTTAGTTTAAAAATATTCTTCTCTGTGGCCTGTGCTACCTTTCTATAAATCGTTGTTTTCTTCTTCTTCATTTTGCACTTCTTTGTATTAGATTTTGGTGACAAGAAAAAGTGGAAATTGCGTAAGTGATTGCCAAGGAAAACTTTCGCGATCTCCCACATGATTGGAGTTTTGTTCATAGAACTAAAGAAGGTTGCACAAGTTGCAAGCGTACTTTTTCCTTGCCAGCAGCTTCAGGACGTACGTTTTACACATAAAAATTGAATTCTTGGCTTGGTCGAAGGACTGCGAGGAGAAAGGAAATGTTATGAACTTTTTTCTTTCTTTCAAGAACTCACTATTAGCGCAAATAAGTTGTTGCTGCAAAAACTTTAAATCTGAGTGAAATATTAGTAAAGAACTTTACAATAAACGATCAAAAGAAGAAAGCATCTTATGAAGCGCCGCACAACAAGAGCTATCTAACAAGGCGTTCAATAATACTGGTAGACGAAAACAATGTAAGTTCGCAACTGTGTCAGCGGAGATCTTTGTCATAAAATAGAAGTTAATAAAAAAACATTTCAGTTTGCTTAAGGTTTCTCATAAAGCTTGACACAGATGTGACTCGGTTTTGGGGAATGTGCCAATAGGGCAATCAGGACCATCCTAAACAACGTTCGCGCAAAGCTACAAGTCATTGTAAGCCTTTAAATAGAAACCATTGAACCCAACTGAGTACAAGTCTGACCAGCGAAAGCCAGGTGGGAGTGTGGGGTCAGATGTAGCTATGAAACCATTCGAGGGTCGATAAACATGTAAGCCTTTAAATAGAAACCATTGAACCCATGTTCTCTGAATCTCTTTGTTGTTGCATATTGCGCCTGAATCAACTGAGTACAAGTCTGACCAGCGAAAGCCAGGTGGGAGTGTGGGGTCAGATGTAGCTATGAAACCATTCGAGGATCGATAAACATGTCTTGTAGTTTTGTCCAAATTGAATTTCGGAGAGGTTTCGCGCAAATCTTTTATTTGCTAAGGCACCTTACAATTATACTTTTTTTTCAGTTCGTTCTTCGCTGGCATATGCGTGCGTTTTTGTAAATTTACAAGTGCTATGGTAACTGACATATTCAGTTCAAGTTGCTTCAGGCATCCATGGAATACTAATCACATGAAATCTATTTATGGTCTGTGCTTCTACTTTTGTTTTTTCCATTTTCTGTATCGTTATTTTTTTCTTCTACATTTTCAACTGCTCTTCTTTGCCCCACATATACGTTTTGCTGGTTAGTTATACAACATTACTCTCTACTACACACAATATATTGTTCTGCGCTTTTTCTTTCCTTCCAAAGTGTTTTCTAGGTCTCATCTTCAAAAAAAGCAAAAAAAAAAAACAAAAAAAAATGAAAAAAAGAATTAAAAAAGTGTTTCAAACCTGCTTCAAGCTTTACGTAGACGTCTAAGGAATATGTGCGTGTATGCTTATGTTAAAAAATAGAGAAAGAGAGAGAAAGGAATTAAGAAAGGAAAATAGAGATCATAGTTTCAGACACGCGCACGACATCTTAACATTTCTTGTTCAGTTCATTGAACTGTATACGAGGGACGGTACCATTTCAGAAGCATTCGATACTGCATTGCTTAGAGTGATCGTTACACGCAATCCAACCAAGAAAATTGCGCTTTCGCCTGGATAATTGCAGCATTTCGTCGTCGTCGTCGTCGTCGTCGGTAAAGCAGACAACCAATAGTCATTGTTCTAGTTATATATTTCTTTCATTGCCCGTTCTCGTTCCCTTTTATTCCTCAAAGTTTCTTTTGTTCTTCTTTTTCGGGCCATTTCCAGAACAAAAAGTATTAGACTTGGTTAGTTGGACTTTAGAGCATATTCCGCAGATTGCAAAAAGTAGTTTACGGGCTTGTTTCCAATTTCGAGCAAACATAAGTTAGTTTACGGGTTATTTTAAATAACTGTTGAGTCGAAAATTAATCGTTTCCTAGCAACACTTGGCGGAAAACATACGGAAAAGCGTGGGGAAGAAGACCAGCACACATAGAAACGTACATTAACTAACGTTAAATGGTCATAAGCATCCTGCTTTATGCAAGAGTAAGCAACAGGATGAACAATTTAGGGGACGAAGACGACGACGATGAAATGAAATTCACTGACTAAGTATTATTCCCTCTCACCGAATCCGTATGAATAGTGTACCGTGATTATAATGTACAAAAATCCACCAAGTGTAACGAATTTATGATATTAAAGCGAACGATGAAAACACACAAAAACGTTGACTTCATTTGAAATCAGACAATAAAACACATTCAACATTAAAACATTGCTGCAATAAAGAAAACATAATGTACACAGGTGAGGACGACGATGACGAATAGGAACAGCGTAAGGGTAAATGAATATTGACATAGGGGAAAACAACGCAACAATCAAAAAATAAATATTCAAAAACTGTTATATATGATCCGCCAGAAAGCATTTTAAATCGTTTAACGTTATCGTAAACACCTGTGCGACTTAAGTAAAGTAAAATCCTCTTAAATTATGAATGCGAGTACACCTGAATTGTAAATAGACGTTAAATGTCAGCGAACCTTAAAGAAAATCCACCATATAGGGGATGTTGTTTGTCCGTTATTTTTCATCATTTCTTCATTCATGTTCTTCTTTAAAAGAGGGGATGAGCGTACCCTCATTCTGTACTATAATCACGGTCAACGTCTTAAGGATCAAAAACAACAATAAAAACATTAATAGTTGCAGTGTGAATATCATTTGATTAGTTAGTACATTTTTATGTTTTTTTTTTACGTTTTTTTTTTTTGATTCACTTCGTTTGCTTCCAATGGCAGGAAATAAAATTTGAGGGTAGTTTTTAGCCCTCTTTTTCATTTTGATTAGTTCTTTACGAGCCGTTATCATTCACGGTATCATCGTCGCGAAAGGTGCACTATAAGCTTGAACTTGGGCCGTTCAAAATTCGTTATAAAATTCCTCACGATTTCCGTTATTAAATTTTTATGTTTTCAACGAACATCAATGAACATCGCTCTGAATGTCCAATTAGTTAATTAATTGAAAGGCGGATAAGTATGTTGTGTATTCTTTGAAGCGACTGTTGAATGCCTAATACTATATACCTTTTCAGATATTCAATGTAACCTTTCAACAACACTATCCACAGTGCTTCAGTCCTATTGATAGTGCATTTATATGTCCGTGAATCCATCCCGATATACGTTTCAAAACAGAAGGTGTGAATGTAGAAAATAAAAATCATATCTTAGCTTTAGCGCGAAGTTGTCCAAACATATATGTGGAGTTTTATTTTTGTATTGCTTGCTGACTTTCACGCTGTAAGGGAAGCAAAGACCTCCAAAGAAATCTACGCATAAATGAGACGATTTAGACAAAATTCGCTCTTCCCATATTATTTATTATTCGCTATTTTGCGACATGATTGCCGCTCGTTATCATTCATTTCTAATAACCGTTGCACACGCTATCAGTTGTTCCTTATATTTGCGGCTATCGATCTATTAAATACTTTTGGCCTTTGACTAATTCAAAGTAAACCTTCTTAGGTAAGTTTCATCGTTTATTATTAATATTAACGCAAAAGCAAATTTAGTCACGGATTAGATCCATTATCAATAAAATATTAGGTTGTTCGTAAAGTCATTTCGCTCTTTTCCCATAATTGCAGTTTTTCACTGCCAAGTTGACGCTTGAGCCGCATTTTTATTTTATATATTTTAACAGCTAATAAGGCAACGCTTGTTTTTGAAAGATTTGTTTGATTCGGTGGAATAGCTTTTATTTGGTGCTCTATCAGCTATAATGATATTCAAGGAGAAGAAGTATTGGCAAAGTGATCTACAAAATTTCGTTCCAAAACTTTTAATATTGAAGTTAATGATGGCAAAATAAAGCGATTAGCCGATGCAAAGCGACGAATAACAATTCGTAAAATCGCTGAGAGATTACATTCATCGAATTCGATCGTTCATATGAATAAAATTTAGCTTTTTATCCGCATTAATGTATTTATGAAAAAAGTGTCCTTCATTTTTACTAAAGAATATACGAAATGACTCTCCAAACAACCTAACAGTTCGGTATTTTATCCGTAATAAATGGAACGTTTTGAAAAAGTAATTTAAAAAAGCTTTGATTTGAGATCGTGTGCTTCTGCTGAATATTGTATTAAATCCTTGTGACATGTTGCTGAACAGAAAGTCAATGCGCGCCTCCTACTTCTCTTTAATGGCGGAAGAGTCGATGTTGTTGTGTCTCTTACAAGTCAAGTCACTTGCAGTCAGATATTTTATTATTTGCTTTTCTGTTTCCGAGAACTAAAGAGATTCTCACAACTCGTACGCTAAGGTTTTGACAAAGCAATTACGTGGAGCAAAGTAACGAAACGATACTATAAACAGGTCCCGGAATTAAACGAAATAAAGAAATTTTCGGTTTTTTTTTTTAAAAAACGACTTCTCTGAAGAAAGCAATTAAGCTTTTCCGAAGTTATCGTGCCAGGTGGTGGTAATTTGGAAAAAATTCGCAGGGCTTTGATTAGCACTTGACTTAACTTGCACGCTCATTGCATTTTTCTTCAGGAGAAAATTCTCCAAAATAAATATTCCAACCTACAAATCTGCAAACTTTCTTTCCAATTAGTGCTAATTCATTGTTTGTCATGTTTTGCAACGCCTGACCAGCGGCATTTAGCGAATGAAAATATTAAACGTATTTTTCAAGCACTGCTGATACTAGCAAACTGCAAAAATATGCGTATATCGTATGCGTCGTTCGTATATATGTATGATCTTTCGTCACACCTATTTAGCCTGACTGTTTATGCAAAAGAGCGACAACATCAAAAAAAGCCTGCTTAAATATATTACGGTACCTTATTTCATTGCATATATGTATATATGTATTTGCATGTGAACGTCGGCGCGTAGTGAAGGCAACGCGCTGCTCCATGTAAATAAACACATAAGTGATGTTATGTTGCATTGTGCTTGTGTATTCCGTTTAGGTTGACAATTTTTTATTTTGTGCATTGTCTGAACGTACACATTACATATGTACATGCGTATATGCATTCATCACCATTTACAAATAAATTTACACTCATCCGTCAATTTGCATCAGACGTGATCTCGTAGAGTTTTCGAAAAAAATTATTTCGTTCCACCTAATGGAGTCAAAATTGATATAATTAGGGAAACGCTTATAACAAAGTGAGATGGATGGCTGAGAGACATAAGACACATTCTCCAGTCTATGCTCAAAGTCTTCGGCAGAGACATTCGATCATCTAATCCTTGGTGAAAATTAATTAATTGTAAGGAAAAGATAATTGCGTTGGAATTCGCTTACTGCTATTCTTCGCAATTTCAAGTCGTACGTTACCCCAGCAGGGAATAGAGAAAGCCGAAGAGTATGCTATACATTTAGTGTCAACAAAGATAGATGCCGAGCAGTATTTTTTGGCGCTTATGCCAAAACTATTGTGAAAATCTTTTTTGAAAAATTCCTTTATTTAGTTCATTCTTGATTTTCAATTTACTTTTCGTATTACAAATGTGTATTTGTTCTCGGACTCATAGCAGATGACGAGTCTGTTGACGCGTGCTCGGATTCAACCGGACTTATGGACATTGTGCTAAGACGAGTAAAGTGCTTGAAGTTTAGTAAAACCAAACTGACTTTTCACCTTATTTCACCTTTTCACCTCTACCTGAAAAGATCGCTTACTATAAAAACAAAAAAAAACATAACTACATTCAAGGTGCAAAATATCGGTTTTCACTCATCCAAGTTTCGGTATTTTCCCCTCAAAAAGGCAATCGTTCGTTAAAAAATAATACTTAAATGATTTTATCGAAAATCTCCAACGAATCTCCACAGAACACGCTATTTTAAAGACATTGTTTGAAAATTGAATTGTTGAAGAAAATGAAGCCCGATCGAGCTATGCTGCTGGCCCTTTTCCAAAATCGTATTTCGAGAAACGCCTTTTAAATGCTTTCAAATGTGTTACAATAAATTTCTTAAATAATTTTTACTCTCGAAGTCTCTTCTCTTTCTCTTTCGTCGGGGATTTCTCACTAGACTGGAAGGGAAGTTAAAAGACAATGGTTTAGCTTGCGAAAGAAAGGACCAGATATATAGGAAGAATAAAGAAACTACGACGAAGGATGGGAAAGATGAGAAGAAACTCTGTGACTTATCATTTAACAGATCAACGAATAAGATAGAAACCCAACCAGATATGGTCTGAATATCAGGAAGTTGTGACTAAGTAAACTATTGATCTTCAACCTGACGTATATTTCAGATAGCTTGAGAACTGGCATTATTTGCAGAATGACTTTGTGCTTCTCATTACTGGTTAACATCAACTTGGTTGGCGACGAGTTTTTTTTTAAAGCAACCTGTAAAACACATCATCCAAACTTGTTTCTTTTCTTTGTGCATGTCGTGCGGTCTCATGTACGTTTTATGTCTTCATTACACAATTGCAGTTATCGTCAAAAACCCGTTGACATTTAAAGGCTCTAAAGAATTATCAAGAAGTGCGCATTTCTACTCTTCCTTGACAATCCGTTAATTAATGCACTTACACACAAACATATCGAGCACAATTTAGGCTAAAAGTTTAAAGTTGTTTCTATTACGAAAATTTGCAAAACTTTGTATTGGCAAATGAATTTTTTTTATTTTATTAACTAAGTTTAAAGTTCAAACAAATTCTCGTCAGCTATGTGGGAATTCTTCTTTGGATTTTTGCTTTCGTACCATTTTATTGCGTCATATATTTTGCGGAATAAATAATTCAGTTGGATTCACTTTTCTTCTCTGCACAGCAATCATTCCTCATTGCGAAGAAACGATCTCTGTGGAGGCGATTGCTTTAATTGTCTTCTCTATCTACTGTTCTAGAAAAACTCTCAATTTCTGCAATTTATTTAATACGTTCACGTTCAGTTATTTAGGTAACGTGCATCACGTTTTCATTTTTTCAATTCAAGAATTGCCAGCAAAAATTCAAACCTAACTGTGCGAGTGAGTATTTGTCTACATATCAGTTTATTTTTATTTTTTTGTAGGAAAGCTCGGATTGTCTAAGCCAACGTTAACACATTTAACCAGACAATAAGACTATCATCGAATATTTTTATGAACTTGTGTGCGCACTTGATCATCAACTTAATGCGGCACAAGAAACAATATCAACATACATACTGTGAGTAAATGCAAATATTGAGCAAATGCATATGTATTCATGTTTACTTCAATAGCCGGTCTTTAAGTCAGTCAATGAGTCAACTGGTTGAAATTAACCGACTAAACCCACCAAACTAAGCAAAAGCAGGCGGAGAGAAAGAATGAGGTAGAGAGATAGAATCAAAAACACAAGACATCCAGTCAGCCAGTCAGCCAGTCAGCCAGTCAGCCAGTCAGCCAGTCTTAAGCACACTCACAGAAAAAAACCGTTAAACCGATAAACTTGACTATTTAATAATAATCAACGTTGTGATATGTGGATGTGTGGACGTGTGTGGATATAGGTTGAACTGAGTACACTGATGGCTCACAGAGTATCATTAATGTTGCATAACTTTTTGTATGCGGCAACAGGAATCGTTTAACGTTCAATCGTTTAACCGTTTTCTGAAACCGCTCAGTCGTACTGTTAGGGTCAGCAATAAAAAAAAAAAACAACACTTTCTTAACTTCTTATATCAACTCCATTTGGCCATGTAAGCTCAAGTTACTCATAAGTTTCTGTTAACGAGTACATCGTTTGGGACACCGTTCCTCGGCCACTCATCACCTCGTACAGTTTTCTTTAATTTCCTTCATGCACGATTTTTGAAACTAAACATTAGAGAGCTTTGAATACAACTTCAAAGCAACGTACGTACGTATGTTTTTAGAAACGGAATGGGGAAATTTTCAAAATAATTTTAATTTCTACAGTTTCTAAATGTAATTATAGAGCAAGCAATACTCACTTCTAAATTTAATGGTCCAATACTAGCTCTTATAGTGCTGGTCTTGGCCTAGGTTTTCGCCCCCATCCGGTTGAAAAGGGTCGAATTAGAATTTGTAAGCGGAAGATCTGAGGATCCTTACAAATACGCATTTGTCGAAAAGGTCGAATCAGAAAACCGTTAAGTAATGCTGATGTTATCCAAAGAATCCAAATTACTTATTTCCCATAGGAAGCCAGCTCAAGGAAGAGCCCTCTTAGGACAAGCTGATAAGTATTTCTTTTGTACAAAAGGCAGCGACAGACTAACAAAACCTGGGAAGCTTCTAAGCCCCCTCAACTATCAATAATGCTCGCGTACTAAGCTACAGTTTACCAAACCATTTCAACGACTATCAATCCCCGATAATAAATAATAAAATAATGTCGGAAAATATGTCGACTTTCCATAGAACCTAAGCCACGTGTTCACATCGTTTTAAGCTCGAATATTTATAATTTAATTTTAACCCTTAGAAAAGTTTGATTCTTTAAAGTCACATCATCGCCGTTATCTTTATCGTCATTCGTTTCGGTTGTATGCGTACGTACTTGTTGGTCATTCGCATAAATTTGTATTTTCTTTTTGTAGCAAACCGCGTGCTTAGAATCTTAATGAGTGCATAAATGAACGTCAAAGAAGACAGTTTTCTACGCTTTTTTTTTTAATCAGAAAGCAGGTAACACTGGAATGAAACTGAACACCATTTTTATTATAAATTCATGATTATGAAATGGGTTTAGTAGAACTGCAGGTCCTATTTGAAAGCCATGCTCATGTGCCTTTCACTCGGTCACTCCATTATTCACTCTTTGGAACTGTATTATTTTTGCTGCGTTTCACACACAGCCAGTTATGGTTTTAAGCAATAATAGTCGTGAGCATTTAACATTTCTCACAACAATTTAGAAGTCGTTGTCCGCTCTTCGCGTGCTCAGGTTTCAAGTTTCTTATTTCTTTTCGTTACTGTTTTGAAGATTTGTGCTTTAGTTTTTAATTGCGTTAAATCTCAATATGAATTTAAGGCTGCTTTCTCAAACTTCCATAATTTATAAACTGCATCGAGCTATATGGTTAAATTAACGTCAAAGTTTATGTCCTGGAACTTGGGATTGGTCAGCTTTTTCTAAAAATCTGCCGAGCAACTACAAAGTCAGTGTTCCCGATTTCAAATCTCAGGTGCGGTAGAATGTACTTTGGTGCGTAGCTACAGCGATTGGGCGCAGAGCCACTAAGGTAAGGTTTTTTCTTTTTCCTCACCTCTCTCTGACCGTCACCGTATTGTACGAGTTGCTCATATCAAAAAAGAAAGAAAAAGAAGAGCCATAGTTAGAGGATATGGAGACAATAGGAAATCATTCAATTTTTTCAAACAAAGCGAATCTTAAAAGTATGTGTAAGAAGAACTTACAAAAAAAAATTCTCCTTAAATGTCTAAAGTTTAATTCCAAAATTAAGATATTTACGATATGCTGGAAGACTTTGAAGGACGGGTGCTCTGTTCTCTCTCTCTGTCCTGCAGCCGAACATAGCGCAGAAAATCGAATAGGATTATAAAGGAATGTGCCAGCGAAGGCAAATAAAACTCTTTTCAAATCTTGGTTTTTAAGCCTTTTCCTTGTGCCTCCTCTTCCCCCTCCTGTCATGCCAAACAAACGCCTTGGCTGTAAATGCTAATCGATAGATCTAAACCAAGCCAAACTATGAGGGGTCACACCAACACAATCCAAACGACTGTTTCGATTTCCACATTGACAGAAGAACGTAAAGCGTAGGATTAATTGGGCTAAGATTGCGGCACCGACCACATCATCTTACTGTCTAGTGAAAGCAAGTGAAGTGAAGAGGAGTGGAAATCCCGGCAAGAATCATTAAGGTAACATGTCCCGCATGTGAGGAGTTCCGTTCCTCATATCACAGATTTTAGTTCCCAAAAGAGTTTTTTATCTGGTCGCGTTAAGAAAGTCACGCATCCTTTGACTTATCCTTAGATGTGGGAAATATGAATGAATAAATCGAAATAGATCGAATCCAATTTCTCAACACGCTTCCAGCCAATCCAGCGTTTGAAAAAACGAATACCTTGTACTACCCATTTGAATTACAAGCACGTCATCTAGAATAATATATATTAATGAATAAATTATAGCTCTCTAAAGCCAGCAATAATAAAATAACTCGCACGCTACTCCAAAGGCAACCATTTACACATATTTCTAAATTCATATTCAATATTTTGTGTATTTCGAATGGCTTTGCAATGCTCTATCTGACAGTGTCATGCAACAGTTCTCTCTCTCCCCTCTCTCTCTCTCTCTCTCTCTCTCTCCAGCGTACTGCATACAAAATTTCACACAATAGCTCTTTCTTTTTCAAATAAGTTTTAAGTTATTTCCAGTTAATCTTAAAAGAGCGCTTCACACGATAACAACGCATAAATAATAAATTTTATAAAATTAGTTATAGAAGATTGGGAGAAGTCTTTTAAAAATGTTGGATGCATCTTTCGATATTGTCGAACAATACGTTCGCTTCCCAAAAATTGAACGTACGGAAGTACAGAAAATTGTCGAATGGATACGCGCCCAACCCCATATGCCGAATTTAAGTGAGGGCGAAGTATTAATTTTCTATATTGCCTGTAAGTGCAGTTCAGAAATGGCGAAACAAGTGATCGACACGAATTTAACATGTCACACGCACGTAGATGAATTTTTCAATAACCTTGATCCCGAATATCCTGCAATGGAACGCGCGATGCGAGTCGATGCAATGTTTCTTCTTCCGAAATTGACGCCAGAAGGCCATCGCGTCGCCGTTGGAAAGCTTATTGACTTGAACGCTGCAAATTTTAATTTTGCGGACTCAATAAAATTGTAAGTAATTGTTTTGATTATTTGAAAAAAGAACGAGTAACCCAACCCTGTTCACCTTCAGGCAAATATCGCGTTTCCGTCTTCGCCTGTGATTCGATTAGCAGATGTTTATCTAAGCAATTAAATTGATTTGTAACGTGTAATCAATTTTTAAATACTGAGTAATTGTTCAGTTTTTTATCCCCTACTTTCACTCCTAATACAAGGCATGGTAACTTTGTTCGAATGTGTGTAATACTTAGGGCGACGTTTATTATATCGATCGATATTCAACTTGTCTGTTTTTCTGTCTGTCCGTCAGCCGGTCTGATATATATCTAAATGATCTTGCGTTCGTCGTACAGGTCGCAATTTTAGACGCGTTGACACGAAATTTGTTGCATTGAGGATGAACGCTGCATTGCATCGATATGATGTAACGCATTATTTATAAAAATTGTTATATGGAAAAAGCAGATAATTTTCAAAATTTCCTAAAAAAAAGTCTGAACTAAGCAGTAGCATACCGGCGTGCACTACCGCCTTTGAAGAATTTCGATCAGAGTGGGCAATTTTTGCTTTGTAATCTCAAAAATCAGAGCATAGTCAGTTTGGATCAGCTTCCATATAAGGGCGCCCCCACATGGAGACAAAGTGCAATTTTTGGTATTTTATCAGGCGAGCAAATGTTGAATTGCGTATGCGTAGTGGTGTAGGGTCTTTAATAGTCGGTTTTATTTGGCTGTAATATTTTCATTTTTTCAAACAACAAAAAGAGCAATACATATGTATGTATACATATGTATACATATACAGATAAGCCATATAAAAAATAGGAAGAAATTTATGAAGCAGCCTTCATTGTGAACTTCCGCAAACTAAGCGTTTTGGTCCTGACCAACACTTTGTGTTGAAATAACGAAAGTCTTCGCTAAATTACGGTAATTATAACAGACATTTTGTCTACAAACGTCACTTGCCAAAAGCAAACAATAACGTGACAAACCACTGCATACTATATGTTATGTGTCAAGCTTTATTTGCTAATCGTGTGCAAATCTTTTTACAGTTTTTCGAGTTTGATTGAGAAGTAAGAGTAAGAAAGAGAAGTAAGAATTGACTTAATGTGCCCCCTAATGTTTTGAACTCATTACTTTAGTTTTGAATTTTCAGTTTTATATTTTTATTTATTTATTTATTTATTTATTATTTATATTTATTTATTATTCATGGTTGGATCGATGTAGCGCTTTGAGAGACACATAACTAACTGCCGCCGGTGATGAGAAAAAACCGAAAAATATTTGCAACCTTTGCAAGTAAGGCACGCCTTTAATGAGAGGATCAATATAACACCTTTATTATTAATAGACTTGAAGATAATGTGTTCGTTCTAGTAACGACAAGGAAGCAAGTTTTCTTTCGGTTGCTTGTCTAATAAGAATTTATCGACTTGCTAGTGGTAGAAAATACCGAGATCATCTCGACTGTAAGGTACAATTCCAAACACAAAACAATATGCTTGAGTGTATTCTTGGAGGTAAATACAACTCTGTTTAAAAAGTCCTGAGTTGCACACACGATCACTTGCGAATGTGTACTATTCAGATCTACCTCGATTCACATGATACTGCCATTTTTAACTAACGCATACCTCCCTGCGATCTGAACGATTTCAATTCCATATCGAAAAATTAATACGAGTGCTGTAGATATTCCTGCAGACGTTCTTCGTACCGTTCATTAGCAAATAAAGAAAACTGCGGTCACCGAAAGGAACCATAAAAGCTTATAAAAAAGGAGAAATGGCAGTAATGACTTCGATTGCAATTGCTTGCTCTATACAGACAATACGAATGCAGGAGTCGGTCCGTGTGTCAGTCACACATAATGATAAAATAATTAGTTTTGTTTCAGTTTTGAATGGCGTGAAAGATTGTTGCTACTAAATTAGTGTAGGTCTGTATTCATCTGTAAATGTGTGTTTTTCCATTTGCTGTCTCATTTAATTGTTAGAGTGGTCGGTGCTTAATAACACCTTTCGTAATTTTTAATTAATAAAATTATTCCAATCGTAAATGACAGTAATTGGCGCACTTGTTCTAAGCACAACCGATATAGACGGGATAAAGTATGTTATACTTTTCAAGTTGCTACACGCGCGCATCCTATCTAAACTTTAAACTTGACCCACGGACGCAAATCGGCTGATGAATGCTATAAAAAGTTTCGACAAGAACACACTTCCCCAGCCTTTGATTAGGGTTTTAGTTAATGCATACAGCTTTTGATCCTTGCTCCTATTAATCCGAAAAAGCAAATATTTTCTTGCTTCTTCCACTTCTTCTTCGATAATTTCCAACCCTATTTCGGAACTCATTACTTGATTGATTAAATTTTCATAAATATTATTCAAAACCGAATAACTACCAGCACCACTCTGTTCATTTTGTTTATAAATCCTGGGAATGCGCACTTTGTGTCTTGAAGAGCATCGGTTTCTCGAAACCAAAATGCAATCGTTCTGGACATATTGCAAAACTTAAGCATGCATATAGCGCTTCTGTCCCACAATTAATGCCAATTCATTTTACTTTGATATATCCAACTACTTATTTTGCAATTAAAACGATATACTTACTTAATAATCTGTCAATGCAAGTATATAATAATTATGACATGCAGTATATATATATGTATGACAAATCATTTATAAAACGATTGTAGGTTGTTAGTGTGTACAGCACAGCGAGAATGTACCTCATACAATACCTATATTGCTGATCAGTCCGTCTGTCATGTCTGTCTGGCTGCACAGCTACATGGGTTGATATCATAATTGTCCGGAACGGTTCTTCTAATTAGTGCCGGACTCAATTCACTAGATCAAAGGTTCAATTCGCATATGAATTTTAATTCGCAACAACATTTATGGCATGGTATGGATGAGATCTACTTTTCAGGAATGATGCTTTTATACTGGATCCAATTATGGTACACTGTAAGTCACTGTTATGTATATAATCAAATGTCATGTGTTCACACTTACGCACGTATCTGTTGTCGGTATAATACCAGTGTTTTTCTGATTCCAAAACAAACGGGAGGAGGATACTAAGTAATTCGACCCAAGCCGAATGTTATTTATCTTTTCTTTTTAGAAGTAAGAGAGAAATTAGAGATTTTCTAGTTCTGGTTTAATACATTGTTACGTAGCAATTTAAGCAAAACAAATTCGCATATGTTTATAAATAGACCGAAGGAATGATAAACAAGAGAGAAATTCTCGTTAACTGGGACAGAATTGTTTTTACTCATCAAAAGCTTCTTTTAGAATGCGGATACCTCTCGACTAAATTTTAATAAATAACGTGTTTTTGTCTTTTATGAAAAAAAAAAAAAAAAATTGTATAATTTATACCTATATATAGATGGATGCGCACGCTAGGGGGAAGATCCACAATATACGAACATGCCGTGTCTGGCATGTTACTCTTACGCAATTTGACCCAATTCATATATTATGGCACAAAAATGCTGTAATCCGTCTCCGCTTTATAAGTGTCCTCTAACTAATATTCTAAGCCTAACCTGAATTGTTTGATGACAAACAACTTGGAAGCAAGTTCTCTTTGAACACAGGATGAACGGGGGCAGGACACAGATATATTCAGGTACATACATTGCTCTGTATTGCGTTGACAATGATCAATGATAGACATAATTAAAAGGGAGTAGAAAAGGCACTTTTCGAGACAACAAAGCCACGCAAATATAAATCAAATCCTAACTCAAACAGACAAAATACCTTAGAGGGCCATAGGCCATTCTCACGTACCCTACACCGTTCCACACAGAACGAAATGTCAAAGTAAGGCATTCTATGAGAAGCGCTCGAAAGAGGGGTCCGATCTGAACCGTTTTAATAGCGTTCGTCCTTGTGTCAGGACACGTCAGTGTAGAAAACTGCATCAGTGTATGTCAACCATTGTGGCCGGTAGGTTGTACAGAAGAAAACAAGACGGACAGACACATTTGGAACGCTTATAAAAGCTTGGCCTATCTGAAGCGCTTCTAGTCGTTGAACACAAGCCTAAAACATCCTTATGCCGCAAGTGGCTCAGGGTGTAACAAAAGGTTTTTCAAAGAAAAGCAACTTGCAGCACGTGAGCGGGTTCAACTCTCAAGTGCGTTAGGATTTATTTTGGCCACAACGCTTTTTGACTAGGTACACAGCTACTAGGTAGCGACTGCTATCTACCTATCGCTATTTCGGCATTATATAAAGACAAAATTTCCGAGACGGAAAACCTAGTAAAAGTCAACGAGCAGCCCGCGCTATTGATAAATTTATGTATTTATTGTTCCTTGCTTCGTATTTTCACAAACTTTGGTTGAATAGTGTGCTTCTCAGTTGAGGAAACAGCGAAACCCCGTTGCCTAAATCTCGAAGTCTGTTATAACACCGAATTTTATTTTTTTTCTGGTAGGAAGGCGTATGCCTAGGGCATGTTAGCAACAGTTTACCGTCCTCGCCCTGAAGAAGAAAAGGGAGAGTGCTTTGTTAGACTGGGTTTCACGAGGCAATTTTTTATAGCGCATCAATAATACTTCACGAACACCGATGTGAGTGGGATGTGGCGCATCGGCAGTAGCTAACGATCTCGGTTGTGAAAAACCAGTACTCTCCCTGCACTGTCTTATGTTGTCCTCTGTTTGATTATTGCTAAGGTGGGTGAGGCGGCTGGGCGACTAAAGTCCCAATCTCAGCTTTGGTGTTGTTTTTATAGCTGCCACACTTGTTATGCAACCGCTTACATGTATAGGTGTAAAGTTTAGAGAGTGGGATTAACAGTATGCACAGAGCTTTTGAGCACAATTTACAAAATGCATTTGTTTATGTTTGTTTGCGTCGATTGAGTGATGTTTGAGTAACGTATGAAGAGCTTTCGTCATGCGTTATATGTGTTTGTTGAGTTGAATTTGTCTTGAGTGACTAGGATTCTCCCTAGATACGCGTGACTGAGCAGTGTAACTCATGTTATTCGAGAATCCACACAATTGACTTCGATTAAATTCGATATCTAACTGATGAAGTACAACCGGTGTGTGCAGGAATCTTAAGCGAAGGGAATAAAGTCTATTTTTGACTGATAGTCGCAGAATTTTTCAGTGATGTACTCAAAAATCGATGTTATTTGAAGGAATAAGTAAGTAAAAGTTGACGTTCAACTGATATGTTAACCGATTATGTGAATCGACTAATTCCCGAGTTAGCTGAATATTTTCCCTTTTGCCCTCTTACTTAACGTCATTAAAGTGTTAGTTTAAATGATGTGCAAAAAATCGAAACAAAATTCTGTGGCCGTCTGCCACTCGAATGTTTGTAGACGCAACCTTCGCTTCCCCAGGTAAACTCAAACAAATAAAAATTAAATAAATAGTTTTGCGAGCTTAGCACAAAAGTTTTGTATCATCTCGCATTTCTCTTTTGAAATGTCCACGAATCAAGACTTTTCTTATTCCAATACGATCTGGCGACGAGCATGGATAACTTCGGTCTCTAAGGCATCAAGACATAAATTCGCTCCTCTTGTCTACTAAACTCGTTAGCTCATTCGAATTCTTCTTCGTTGAATAATAACCGATTGATTTTCATTACAATGTTCGGCTTTAAAATATTTGATTGGCAGGTTTTTGTTGCTACTGGATGTTTTTGTGCGAGAAGATGACGTCCGCAGCGGCTACAGAATTGTTTTCGATACCAGTGGCGTGACTTTAGGACACGTGGCTCGCCTCGGTATTATGACAATGAAAAAATTGATATTCTACTTACAGGTACTTAAGAAAATCCTGGAAATGCTTTTATTAATATTAATTCTTCTTTTCTCAAATAGGAAGCTCTACCTGTTCGCCTCATTGGTTTGCATTTTATAAACATTGTTCCATTTATGGATAAAATCCTGGCGTTAATGTATCCTTTTATGAAAAAGGAACTCGTAGATATGTTACACGTTCACAGTAACATGGATGAATTCTATAAATTCGTTCCGAAAAATATTCTCCCCGGAGAAATTGACGGCGAAGAACTGGAATCAGCGCAATTACGTGAAATTTATTACGATAAAGTACGTAGCCGACGTAAGGAAATTTTAGAATACGAAAAATTATTTCGCATTAATGAACAACTTCGTCCCGGCAAGCCCAAAAATTCTTCAGATCTATTTGGCATCGCAGGCAATTTCAAGAAATTGGATATCGATTAAAACAACAGTGCTAGGGAGCGTCGGAGATAACATATGACGAAATATGCTTAAATATTAAACTTAAAAATGAATTAAATTAAAAAATTCGCGAAGCACACGCTACTATTCTTATTGTAGGTATAAAATTGAATCTTCTTAAGTTAGTATGTAAAGGCTTAGCGAAACTGTTTGTTTTCGAGAGGAAATTCCAAAGAAATCACCGAAGTGAACATAATTGTGATATTTCTATAACTTGTATACCGTCAAGCCACCAAAGTCGGTTTCGTTTTCTTTCGGAAAATTCCTTCGACAGAGTCAATTTCTATCATAGTTCCCTCAAGTTCAGGTTACAATCCCTTCAGGTTATTACATATATTAGGAATTAATTAAAAATTTGAGAGAATAAGTAGTAAATAAGAATCTGGTTGTGGGGGTAAACTATTATTAAACTGTTATTGTAATCAATTTTTTAGTTTCTCTCATTTTTGTTCAACTATTTTGTAAATAAAAGGTACTCACTGGTAATGGAACTCATTTAATTACTTCACTGCTGTTGAAAAAATCCGTGTCGTTAGGTGAAAAAGAAATGTGCGCAACTCATCAAAATCCCGACAAATCAGTAACAATGGCGAGACTTTGGAGTCACTTCAATCAGAAAATGGAACTGAGTCCAACAATGTCGAATGCCGAATTAGGAAATATAAAGTTACGCCGACGCAATTTAGAGAATTTCAGTGCATCAGAACGTCACAAGTCAAACTCGGCTTATTGCTGCATGGGTTTTTATACCCACTGCCAAAAGAGTGGTGTGTGTTCCTCTTTGGAAGGCAGTGCGTAAAGTCTAGTATTCTTTGTCAAATTCTGAATCGATTGGTGCATATCCGTCTCTCAGTCAGTATGCCTGAGTATAAAAAAGTCGGCCATAACTGGCCATAATTTTTTTACTTGATTTTTTCCCTATTACAAGTATTTAGATTATTATGTATTCGGTATATAAAAAAGCTCTTTGATGAATGAATGAATCAAATCAATATTTCGATTAGTAAGTAAACTCTGCAGCAAGTACATCTCCAATAAATTTGAATTTATTTAAAAACCTCTTATATTAGTCCCAGAATTTATTCCCTTCTTAGAAATTTCTGCAAATGCAATATTTTTCTATAATTCAAACTTTTTTTTATATTTTCTACGATTTTTATTGTAAAATGTCTCATAACTTGCAAACTGTTACTAGTACTTTCACCTGGAAAGAGAGGAGGAGTTTTGGAGTTCCTTTCGGAACATTATATGACGTAGTTAACTTTGTTGCCCAACTTCATAATTCTTCAAAAGTAAACAAGAGTAACTTCTCTCGGACTTTTGAGTGATTTTAATGTTAATGACAAAAAACGAAAACCCATTTCAAACTCTCAAAGAACATTCGATCAGTGTATCGTTGCTGAATGAACTGTTTCGAGACGTTTACACGCGATGCGAAAGGTCCAAAAGGAGGAAAAATAGCTATGTCGCAAATCGACTGAAAATGTCATGAAAGTTCCGCCAACCACAACGCACTCACCACCACACATGACCTTTTGATTCCCACTTGTTGGGATCGATAAAGCATAGGTTGGCAGGTACGCTGGTCAGCAAAGTTGAGGAAGTGCAAAAAGGGGTCGGTGGGTGGACAGCTGCCGAACCAATATAGGTTTCGTCTGTCTACACCATGTCGCCATGTTGCCAGAAATATGATAAAATGTTGTAGAAAATAATGAAAAGCTTTTGATCTATACTCCATCGAGTTTTCTCAATGAAGGCTTTTTTTCAAGTGAAAAAATCGGCCAACCTCCTGATAAAATAAATATCTTAAAGACAAATCTGATATCATATATATGCCAAGCAGCGTTTTCAAGGTGTCTAAACAAGTGTAGTGCTCACGATTTTAGTGGTACAGCGTTGGGATGAAGACAGTGATAGCAATAATCAAACACAAGCTGATGATTCGGCGGAGGAGCGTTTTGGTTGAAAGAATAAATAAAAATCTTTGTATTCTTCGAAAACTTAACGCTGACTTCCTGGAGCTTTTGAAAATTCCATATTTAATAAACGTGCTGAGCCCACCAAAACCAAAACTGCACCTGTTTGCTGTTTGTAAATAAAGACTTAATGTTAAAATTACATGATCGGGCGGAACTCACCAGCAGATATAATTTTCATTGTTTATCTCTCGAAACCTTGGCGTTGCAAGAATTGATAATAAACAACACCAACACCTATCGATTCCATGCCACTAATTAAACGGCATTCCAAGCAATCCATTGGCTCTTTTGGAGAACGTTCAGTCGTATTTTATTGTAAAAGCCTTTGATTTACATTAAAAATTTAACAAAATTGTTGCGGGCAACTAAGGCTAAATTTGTTTAAAGAATTATTTTTTTTTCTTTGTCAATCATTCCGTTTTGATGTCCTACTTAAGATATATTGTTTGTTCCAGCTCGAAAATTGAAAGGCGCTCACGAAACGTTGGTTGATATGAGTAAGAACTACTGAATGCTTTTTCGTGCATAACTATTCTGTTGTGTGCGATCGTGGGGAAACTGCTGTTGTTTACATTAGTTCTCAAAAAAATTAACTACAATTTATTCATTCTAAGCGTGAGTTTGCTTAAATCGACAGAACACGCACAGAGAGATAGAGCGCGGGAGAGACAGGAAAGGAGAGAGAGCGAGAATGTTACGACTCAGAATACTCAGTCCACGGGACACGAACGGGCGATGGGTAGACAACGACCTTAATGCGTAGGGGAAGAAGGAAAGACGTTAACATAATTGCCTCGATAGGTGCTCGGAAGTAAAGGTAAGTGTAACCGAATTAGAATGAGGGCATGAGTGCTTTCCTCTTGGAAGAATTGCTCTGTGAAGCTCTCTTCGCACTTTATATTACAACTCTTGTAGAGCACAACAATTGGAGTGAAGGGCAATGCGACAGAGCAATGTTACTAAATAGACTTGAAACCGCCCGTTAATGAATATTAACATTTGCTGAACTGTTTCTGATGAGAAGTTAGGGATCCAAAAAGTGCGCTGGTTCATTTCCAATACAAAACATTAACCATTAGGAATAAGCAGAAATTTCAGGTTAAAGTACATTCCGTCGCTGTTTTTTGATACCTTGCAACTTCGGCTGTTGCATTTTAAAGGGCGTTCATTGAAATTATTGGGTTTCAGAACGTGCGTTATTCAAGGGCATAATGGGAAATAAAAGGAAGCGAAGAACATTCCTGACAAGCGACTTACAAACTAAATGATGAGAACTTTTCGTTGGGTTTTGGGTTTTGGACAACTCTGTCGTCTTATTTATAAAGACAACCAGAAAGTGATACGCGATTAAAGAAACGATTTAAAGCAATGCTTTGCACGAGTTATTTGAACTACGTACCTCCTGTAAAAACTGCAAGTCACAACTAATAGCAACAAAAGCAAATGAAAAACTCGTATAACCAGTAAATAAAACAATAATTTTATTTCATCCACCGAATGTTAGTTAATTTCTTAGTCCCAAATGCAAAATTTAGAAATATGCGAAATAAGCTCAACGACCCAAAGCATATTTCTTCTCACGAGCAACATAAGACACTGAGCTAGTTTCGCGATTAAGTAGACTTTTTAATTGAGATAGAAGTGGAAACTTGGTGCACTTACACTTGATTGCTTTTTATAATTTCACTTTGAAAACGTGGTCGATTGCCTTACGCAAATACACTCAAAAGCATTTTGCATTTATCCAGACATACTTTCACACATCGTTTTTTTCATAAAAGATCGGATGCAAACCAATGAATTATAAAATGATGAACAGAGGAGCTAAACACATCCAAGTTGGAAAAAAGTTATTAATTTTCAATATGATTGAGTTGACCTGAAATCGGACGGTGATATCCACGATTATATATCGAATATTCCATCCATTACCAAGGTCGTTGTTTTACTTACTTGCAGGAAAATGCGGTGCTCTACTCTTATTTTTTGTATTTCATATCTTAGAAGATTTGCACCGGAAAGCATATTTCCGACACAGCACTAGCCATTATCGGATATTGTATTAAAACTATAGACGACATTCATTATATTAAATCGCCAATTTGTTTGACAAGAGCGCACTGACACCGACAGCCGACCAGACTGCAACTTTTTGTGAGAAAAAATCTTATGTAACAGGTATGAATCCAAAGAGCACGTTAACGATTTATTATTATGTTTTCATATAAAAAAATTCCAGTTAAGGTTGATTAGTTGTTAGTTTTCAGTTAGTGGCTCGAGTGTGAATATAATATAAAAGTTTGAAAAAATTGATCAGTTCACACTATGCTAAGTATAGATTTCGATCTCGCTGAGCAATACGCTCGCTTTCCAAAAGTCAAGGTTGAAGAAGTTCAAAAAATAGTGGCATGGGTGCACGATCAACCACATATGCCAAACTTGAGTGAAGCCGAAGTTTTACTTTTCTACTTTGCTTGCAAATGCAGTACGGAGGTCACGAAGCAAGTGATAGATAAAAATTTGACATGTCACACGCACATCGAAGAACTCTTCAGCAATTTAAACGTTCAAAGTCAAGAAATTCAGCGGATTATAAATGTTACGTAAGTAATACGTATCCTAAAACCAAACACGCAATGGATATTTTTTCATACGCGTCACAGAAAAGTAAAATCTGAATGAAAAATAAAAATATCGTGCTTACAACAAGAACAAATCTACATGTTAAGTCTAGCAGGAGTGATCAACCAGGTCTCATAAATGTGTCGCATTGTAACTATTCATGCTTGCTGTTCAGTGAAGTTCTTCTTCTTCGTAGAATAGATAGAAATGTTGGAGAAAATTAATGCGTTTTGAAGTCCAATATATTTTTTTTACATTTTTTTTCTATCTGCCGCATATACAACAAAGTGGGGAAATTATATTTGGTTGTGAGCGTATCTTTTATACCGGCTGATTTATGGAATTTTTGTATAAGGGAACGAAAGTTAAAATTTATATCGCGCATCTGTGCAGTTAATTTTGCATTCGAAGGAGTGTCCTTTGATTGATTTGGGCCACTTCCAAATGTTTACAACCGATACGATACACTTGGTCAGCCGGACAGATGGTCAAACCGAAAAACGGACAAGCTTATACAGATTATTTTACAAGTACTCCAGCATCGCCCGTAGGATATGCGTTCAAACTTTTCTAGATTCATCTTCTGTACTTTGTGAGCAATGAGCGAAACAATTCCTTCCCTCTTTGCAAATTAAAAGAAGCTTCCAGTTTACGTTACATTATAGGGGTATTCTTCGACCGATTTGATCAATAATTGACATCAACTTCCACCAACACTTGACAGAACTTCCACTGTCTCTGCTAAATCTAAAGTTAATAGTTTAAGCTTGCGGCAAAAAGAGTGCTTACAATACACGGGCGCAGGTATATGCTTAAATTGAATTAGAATTTGACGCTGATGAAATATATATATTCTTTGTAGAGTCTTTAAAGGTTTCTCCTGAGTGCTACGAAAGCTTTGACAAAATGAATACACAACAATCCCTCGATGATGGGTTTCCTAAAACGTGAACAGGCTGCATAAAATTGTTCTGATGACTATGTAAAACGTTTTCTCCTTCGAATCTCCCCCATTCGAAGTCACAATTTCGATAAGATGATTCATCTTATTTTGACGAGCATTCTGGTACTGTTGCAAAGGTGCAGAGGTGGGTTGATGTTCGGTAGTAGAATGGTTTCAAAATCTACCATGGGCTGTAAGATGTGTGGTGACATTCCTGGCAAATCAAGCGAATTCCAGAATTCAGTTGGATCATGTACCACATCAGGAGTGTGACCCTTGCTCCTCAAATTATGTTTCGTATCGCTGCTTGATGTATTGGACATGGGTATCTTTTGCACCCTCTTTCGTATTTACGAAATTTAGCGGCAGAGTAATGCGACCCATTCCATTAATCGCTGTTCTTGTGCTGTTATTATTTCACCAAAGATTTCACAGTTTGAAAGTTCTTCTGCATAGATCTGATCGATGATTCTTTGCTTCTAGTTTGCGGCTTCAAAGTAATCGAATTTTTGTTGGAAAAGGGAATAGCGAAAAACGCCATAGAAATCCTTTTCCCAAAAATGTTTTGATCCAAGCAAATAGTAAATAAGATTTTCGCCCCTTCGCTCTCACTTAATCTATTATGTTATCTAGCAATAATCCGATCCTAGATGCGATCATTTTTAATGCGTAAAAAACTTATTTATTTTTGTATCTTCCAACACCATTTTAGTGCGTTCGTCCCGTTACCAACGTTAACACCAGAGGGATATCGTGTATTTCTCGTCAAATTGCTTGATTTCGATCCTTCTAATTACAATTTCGCAGAGCGCGCAAAGCTGTAAGTTGTCCTATATTTTAATTTAATATTACACTATAATAAGAGACTTTTTAATTTTGTTGTATGTCGGCGTCTTATTATCGCAAGATTTCGATTCAAGCCTCAGGCTTGATATCCATATTGAAGTGCAGGTTGATAAAGTTAGATCCCTTCTTAAATGATCTAAAGAATTTAATGGTCCTATGTTGTGAACAGCATCTGCACATCCCCAGTTCGAACAACGCTTCAGTAGTCCGTTGTTGTCTGCCTTTCTGGTTACAGATGCCGTACAGGCCTTCTTGAGTCTGTTCAACGCGACTTCATCTTATTTGCTTTACCTGGCTTGAGATGGGTCTTGCCTTATCTCTTGCACTGTTTGGAAATAGATTGGCTTGACATGTTATTTTCAAGCTAATAAAGAGCGATGTTCACTCGCCTACTTTGTAATAACATGTAGACATTGGTATATCTAGTAGGGTCTCGAGACTTGTGGGTCGCTATCGAACCAATTGTGAGTTTTGATCAACAATTATTACCATTTACTCGCTTGTTTGGCCCCATTCGCGCTTGTGTGCTTAAAAGCGTTATATATATCGGTATAACTAACTGCCGTACTTCGTTTCGTACTTCATTCAAATGCAGTTAAAAACCAGTCACAACATATTTATTAAAACTATTTATCTCTAGTCTCAGATATAGGTTTGCATAAAGAAACGCTTAGTTCTTCATTATTACATATTTTGTTTCGTAGCACTGAACAACGTGTACACAAATACTTTATAAATTTACGTGTTGTGATATTCGCACAAATAAATTTTTTCTTAATTTGCTGCAAAAATGCACATGTTCGCATATTCACACATCAGGATATAAGCCCCGACTTTCATCAATGACATAGTCTCTGACGAAATTTGTTTAATAAATAATCGAATAAATTATTTAAACGCTATTTAATTAATTCAACTGAAATTCTTGTCACAGAGACCTACTGTTCTTAGATATTTTCATTCGAAAAGATGGTTTGCAGAAAGGCTATCTGGTGGTATTTGATCAGGCTGGCGCCACGTTGCGGCATTTAAGCCGCGTTAATGTTATGGTGTTGAAGAAAGCTTTTTATTACTTCCAGGTACACTCGTTGCATTAATTTTTCGAAAATCTCCACAAAATTTGATCTCAATTTTCTTTTGCTCACTCAATAGGAAGCGTTACCTATACGACTAAAGGGCGTTCATTTTATTAACGTTGTTCCGTTTTTAGACAAATTTTTAGCCCTGTGTACTCCTTTTATGAAAAAAGAATTATTTGACATTTTCCATTTCCATAACAAATTAGAAGACTTCTTCCAATATGTTCCACTGGAACTGTTGCCTAAAGACTATGGTGGATCAGAAGCTGGGATAAAACAATTGTATGAGAGATCGTGTGGCATGATAATCGGAAAACATCAAGAAATCATAGAACATGAAAAATTGTACCGCATTGATGAGAAATTGCGGCCGGGTAAACCCAAAAATGCTGCAGATCTATTTGGCACAGAGGGCAATTTCAAGAAACTGGATATCGATTAAAATAAAAGTTGGAGGGAGCGAAGAGGCGAGACAAGAGGAAGTGCATCTGTATATCAAACCTAAGAGTGAATTGAATTTTGTATAAAAAATATTATTTTTATCAGAGATTCAAAATTGTGGCACATGCTTAACATCCTTTAAATCTGGTTAAGCGATCATATAGAGGTGTGAATAACTATTTAAAAATTCAGTGAAACTGTATTTAACTGCCTTTAAGCGGAAATTTCAACGAAATTACCCAAATAAATACAACGATAACACACTGATGACTTACTCAGTAAGATTACTTTAGTGGATTCCGCTTCCTTTTGGAAGATTTGTCGTTATTCTAAACACAGGTGACAATGGCCACAGCTTTTTAAACATATTAGAGTATAAGCAGCAAATAAGAATCCGGTTATGGAGGACAAACTTTTAATTGTAATTAATTTTATAATTACTCTCATTTTTATTTAACTATTTTGGCAATAAAATGTATTCGCGTTGGTAAAGAAATTCATTTAATTACTTGACTTGCGTTGCAAACAAAAAAAAAACGGAGCACTTAGAGAAACTAGAAATCTGTGCGCTAGTTAGGGAAAGTAGAATATGGCGCGGTCTTGCAGTCGTTTGAATGCCGGATTAGGAAATATAAAGCATTTCAGCGAATGTATTCATTATGTCTCATGATCATTGCAAACTAAAAGTGAAGCTAAGCTTGTTCTCATCAATGTGCGTCAATTTAATAATCAAGGGCCCTTTGCCGGAAAATTTCACCTGTAATATGAAGAACAAAGGAATAAGGGTAAGAAAAAATTTGTACTATATTCGAATATATATCTTGTTAGACTCGAGCTGTGTGTCGACTGTGTTTTGATAGCTTGCAATTTCGACTCTTACAATTTAAAGGGCATTCATTGGAATTATTAAGCTTCAGAACGCATATTAGCTGAGAACATAGCTCGAAAAAGGAGAAAGCACAAGAAGGACATGCCTGGCAAGCGACTTTACAAACTAAACGATGAGAATCTTTCATTGCGTTTTGGTAAAAGTATTTCTAGTATTGAACTTTGCCGTCTTATATAGAAAGACAAGCAGAAGTAAATAAGTTTTGCGCAAGTTCTTTGAACGTCGTACCTTCTCTAAAAATTACTAGTCCAAACTAATAGTAGCAATAGCTAATGAAAAACCTGTATAACCAGTAATTGAAACAATGATTTTAATCCCATCCACCGAATGTTAACTTCGTACTCTCATATGTAAAATCCAGATACGTGCGAATTAAGCTTAAAGATTTATTAAAGAGTTTATTCTCGTGAGCAGCGTAAGACTCTGAATTCATTTCGCCATTGAGTAGACGTTTTCATTAATTAAACGGAAGTCGAAACTAGATGCACGTACACTTGATTATTTTTTATAATTTCACTTTGAAAATGCAGCTGGTTCCCTGCACTCAAAGGCATTTTGCATTTATCTAGTCGCACTTTCACATAATCTCTTTTCGCAAAAGATCAGATACAGAATCATGAAGTATAAAATTATTAAATCTCATTTTTATAAGAGTTACACACATTCAACGCGGAAAATGCTTTTTTCATTTATTTTCAGCAGGACTGAGTTGACCTGAAATCGGAGAATGGCATCTCTGGTAATATCTCAGATATTTAAGGGATATAAAAAAAAATCATTTTGGGACTTCAGCAGTCGTCTCTGGGTTCTCATGGGTGTTAACTTATTTGGTCACCGCAAAATACGCTGCTCTACCATAAATTTTTGTAGTAAATATCCTGAGAAACTTACGGCGGAAAACGGGTTCCCGATACTACACAAATCTTTATCAGATGTTATATTAAAATTAGAGACGGCGTTCACTGCAGTGAATGGCAAGTTTATGGGATAGATGATGCACTTATATTATATGATGCCTGAACCGATCAGCTGACCAAAGTGCAACTTTTTGTGAGAAAAAATTGACCGATTCTATATATATTTAATTGAAAGAAAGAGAATACTAACGACTTATAACGATGTTTTTCTATAAAAAGCTTCCAGTTAGTGTTAGTTTGTTAGTTTTCAGCTATCAGCTCGAGGGTGAATATAATACAAAAGTTCGATAAATTTGATCTGATGCTAAGTATAGATTTCGATCTGGCTGAGCAATACGCTCGCTTTCCAAAAGTCAAGGTTGAAGAAGTTCAAAAAATAGTGGCTTGGGTGCACGATCAACCACATATGCCAAACTTGAG
>KK502444.1:924166-1046313 GCA_000688735.1 Glossina austeni
CGAAGAACTCTTCAGCAATTTAAACGTTCAAAGTCAAGAAATTCAGCGGATTATAAATGTTACGTAAGTAATACGTAACCTAAAATCAAACACACAATGGATATTTTTTCATACGCGACACAAATGAAAGCTCTGTGAAAAATAAAAAGTTCGCACAAGAGCACCTGTTAAAACTGCACGTTTACAGTACACTTTTAACACAAATAATAATTAGCTCATTGCCGGTACGCAATTGTGTTGTGTGGGACTCTTGAGCTGACTGTAGATGCAGTTTGCATCGAACATTTTTGGTTATAAATTAAAAACTACTTTTTCTAGATCACAAAAAATTTCATACTCTTGGATCTTTTATTTTTGAAATTATCCAAAACTATTTCAATATTTTTGTGCTCGACACCATTCATACCATCGTGCTAAGCGGATATCACATCCCCAATAACTCTCCGGTCGAACTTCCTGCTTTTTTTGCAATTGCGTCATTCAAGCGCACATATAATGCTAAATAATATTCACTAATGATCCTTCATTCCTTTTCAAGATAGTCCATGACCATTACGCACCGCGTATCCCAAAGTGGGAATGTCAGTCGACTGATTGTCAATTTGACTCTGGAGCATAAGGATAACCTCATTTTTCATATTCCTTTTTATTTCGGCCAAGCAGTTCCAACACGTGGTTGTTTCTGCTCAAAATTAAGCAAACGCGGCACTATCACTTGCTTGCTGTTAACGGACTTTTTTTTCCATCAAAATGTTGACACCATAAGCGTCTGCCAACAGTGTTGCCATATGTTGCAGCCAAAAGGGTTTAAGATAGACTTACTTTCTATTATAATGAGCGAATTAGAATCATTATCCGAATCGGTTTGAGCTCATCTGTGCGTCAATCCGTCTGCTGCCAGGCCATTCATTTTTCTGTTCGCCCTACTAATGCTCGCCAGTTTTAAAATATTTTGACGAAATTTAATACACTGACGTGTTTTCGGGCGAGAACAAACCCTATTGAAAATGGACTGCATAGGATAATTCCTTATTTCGAAATGTCCAAAATGCTTAACGAATTGTTGTGTTGCGATTAGCAAATCAGGAAAACTAAGCCTTCATATGCTTCAAAGATCTAAATTTAATATTTCACTTTTAAAAATTGATCCACACCAGTTGTTTGATATAGAAATTGAACGTACGAACCTTGGACAAAGTTTAACACATTTACTCTGCCACCTCCTACTCCCCAAGTCCTTTTATTTGATACTCCTAACAATGTTATCATTAAGAATCTAGTCCATCACGTCTTAGTGTTCACCATATTTATTTCGATAGAGGGGGATATCTGCAAAAGCTTTTGTAGCTTCGCTTCTCGTTTGCGATCCCAAAAGCACAAAATTTTAGCCGAAGGCAAAAATATGAATGCTTTGCCGTAAAAAGCCCTTTTCCTAAAAATATGTTGATCCTTTGATCCTTTGACCAATTAGTAAACGAAGCTCTCGCGCACTTCCCTCGATTCTGGATACATTAGATCCTAGTTAGGTAATCGTTTTTAATACGTAAAACAGTTATCGAAGTTTATGTAATCCCACATCATTTTAGTTCATTGGCTCCGTTACCAACATTAACGCCAGAAGGATATCGCGTATTTATGAGCAATTTGCTTGATTTCGATGCGTCTAACTTTAACCATCCAGATATGTTAAAGATGTAAGTTGCGCTATATGTTTCATTTAATGCTATTATTAACGTACCACTCTCTCATTGAGCAATCGCATACCCACTGTTTCATTTCATTGTGAAAACATGGGATATAAACACTACTCAGACACTAATTAATTTATTAAACTGGAACTCTTGTCACAGATATCTAGTGTTCTTAGATATTTTCATTCGAAGAGATGGATTGCAGAAAGGTTATGTCGTGATAATTGATCAGACTGGCTTTACGTTGGGACATTTAAGTCGGATGAATGTTATGGTGTTGAAGAAAGCTTTTTATTACCTCCAGGTACACTCGTTGCATTAATTTTTCCAAAATCTCCACAAAATTTGATCTCAATTTTCTCTTCCTCAATAGGAAGCGTTACCTATACAACTAAAGGGCGTTCATATTATTAACGTTGTTCCGTTTTTAGACAAATTATTAGCTTTATGTTCTCCTTTTATACAAAAAGAATTATTTGATATTTTACATTTCCACAACAAATTAGAAGACATCTTCCAGTACGTTCCACTTTATGTGTTACCTAAAGATTATGGTGGATCGGGAGTTGAGATAAACCAATTACATGAAAGATCCCGTCGCATGATGATCAGCAAACATCAAGAAATCATAGAATACGAAAAATTGTACCGCATCGATGAGAAGCTGCGCCCAGGTAAACCGAAAAAAGTTTCACATTTATTTGGAACAGAAGGAAATTTCAAGAAACTGGAAATCGATTGACGCAACGTATAATACTATTCCTTAAAGTATACTCAAGCAGTGAGAAAATAAAGCGCCCACATTTGAATTGCAGTTCAATCATTTATACGTATCATTAATTTTAAAATTTTTGAGGTTAGGTTAGGTAGCGCGACTGTGTAAAACGTAATTGTTATATTATAATTTGAGATGATACATAAGAACTGAGCCGAAATCAGTTTCAGACGACGGTCCAACGGGTACGAGCTTGAATGAAGAAAAGACGTTGAAGAAAATGGTCTGAATAAAATACATATTTTACATGACGAACTCCATGTGACGGACGAGAGCCTCGTTTCTTTTAAACGAGCAAAAGACTCGTAACCATTTCTTTTACTCGAAGAAATGCAAAAACAGCATGCGCACACGCGTAAGCAACCTTCTCCGAAAACGTGTTTCTAATGTAATGTGTAATGTAATGTGTTTCTAAATAATAAATTCACAGAAATGGCAGACCAAGGGAAAGAAATTCAATGTCATAACAACACAACAGCAGTAATACTATTACCTCGAATAAACGGAACGTCTTCTTCTGCATTCTCCATCGAACTGCGAAGATCGAAAATTATAGGATCTGTCGATGTAGACAGAAAAGACGCACCGAAACGGAAAAAGGTGAAAAAAAGCAAAGACACGACAATAGAATAAGAAATTAATAGCGACGAACAACATCAAAACTCCAACAACGTTGGTACGATGCAGTAATAATTTTATAAGACGAGAAAAACGTAATAAATAAAAAAAAACTTTCACTGTAACTTAATGTGGAATGTTTGAGTGAAATATTTCTGCAAAATATGTTATTTAGGCGATTTATTATAATATTTTATTGAATAAAAAAGTAATTTACAAATATTGATTTACATATTTACATTTGAATAAGAATTTTTCCTTCAAATTAGAAAATAAAATAATAGTCAGTACAAAATTTCGAAAAATTCTACTGAGAAAATTGTTAGGGAGGCAGGCGTTCAGGCGGCAAAAGATCGATGGGAAACAGCGTTTAAAATAGCCGCTCGATGCATGTCTGCATTGCTAACTAACTAAGATCTTGCGACAAGTTTTTCGGTTTGGTCAAGAAGAAGCATGCTCAAAGATTTATTTACAAATAAAACTCAATGCGAAAACATTGTAGAATTTTGTATGAACAGGAAGGTGTAAAAGGAGCGGGTGCCTCAGCACAAAGTCAAAGAATCCATATTGGCTACGAAGCCGAAACGGAAGCTACATTTTAAGTCAGAGACATAGCACGTAGAATTACAAACAGGACTCTTACTATCCCAGCAAACTTTTTCACTTCGAAATCCTCGGATTTTTAAAAGATATGTCCTGAACCAAGTTAAGAAATACTCCTACAACTTAGATTAGGGCGTCGCATTGACCTTACTGGCAATGAACAAACTGATGGTGCAGCGAAATTGACTGCTTCCGCACCATAACGTGTTGACGTTGTTCGTACATTCAACATCCCAATTCAATCGATGCAAATAAATCGTAGTTGAACATTTGCAAGAATTCATTGCGGAGGCAAACGTGCACTATATTAGGGAATTTTCAAGAAATCTGACCCTCCATTTACAGCTGTGCGTAAAGTTTCTAACGTCACAACCTTTCGAATCTTTTGCGTACAACGAACCTGAAGGACATCCTAGAAAGTAAAAAGCAGAAAGTAACGTCCAGCTGACTTACACTCACACACAAATCGTCCTATTTTTTTTTTTGTCAAAAACTAATGACTTTTTAGCTCGTTTTCTCCTCTTTCTTTAACATAACAATTGATTGGATTAGACTAAATAAACTCAAATAATAAATATAATCATAATATATTTAGCCCCGCCCAGCTCTTAATTACAACCTATTCGCGGTAATATGGTATTCATTTTCTGTGTGTCTGGCTCTTTATAACCTGCCATAAATAAGGATTGGATAGCTCGCATGACTTAGCATTACAAAAAAAATATAATTTTTTTTATTCTTGAAGCTTAGTATTAATTTCAGGATGGTCCATAATATTTAATTTGAGTTACATTTCGCGGTCGCACTTGAATTTTGTGTGCCTGCGCAGTGTTGGGGCCAGTTCTCGCTTGCGCTACGTTGGTCACGTTAGAGGAAGCTAAGATGGTGGATGCATTAATTAAGGTGCTATTCGCTCCATTATTCATTATCCAATTCTTCTTCTTACCTGGTTGAATAATAGCATACTTTTGCGATCCACTTGATGCTACTGTCGGCACCTAAGATTATAAAAAAACTCCACTCCAACATTTCAATATATAGTATTTCTCTTACGGTTATGTGAACTTACAGTAACGTTTAAAAACTGCGCTGGTATGCTGTAAGTAGTGTTGCACCGTATCGTTTGCTGATTACTGTTATTGCAATTCACGTTAGCACTTGTTACAGGTCTTATATATGTATTACTAGCCAATTTTAATACCTCCGTGCCATGTATTGGATTACTAACCGATATCCCCGTAATTTGAGGGCCGCTTTTCGTCCGAATACTTTTGTCCTTTTTCAGCGTAAGCACGTTCTTATTGAAAGTAATGGCTGGTGTGATGCTGCTCGTTTTAATCGCTTGATGGCGCTTAAAAGACAAGTCGAATCATTTTTAATTAAATAATTTTAGACTTCCCGTGAATAAGAAAACTGTAATCGCTTATGTTTATGCAAAAATTGTACTTTTTTATTAACTATGTGTGTGCTAAGTTGTTAGATTAATGAATGAAAGTAGGTGATCGTTTTCATTACGTTATTTTAGCGCCACGCGACAAGGATTTTACTTACAGCAAGCGGTTTATTCGGCAAGTCAAACTCAAAATTCTTTTAAATTTTAGCAACCAATAACAATATTAAACAGAAAGATGGTTTATAATTTTTTATTTTGAATCGAATTACAAAAATTTTCTTCGGAACTTGAAAACCAATCAATATGATCATATATTTGTATTGACCATGAAGTAAAAAAATTGTTCGCGTGAGAAAAAATAAATAAATGCTTATGATTTTAGTATCGCTTATTGCTTGTATTCAACATCTTTTGAAATCGCCTTTTGTTGAATGTCCCAGCACTCGTTTTTCACTGCCGAATAGGTTTCTTCCTCTTCTTTTATGAAGGGCAAGTTATTTTACTATATAAGATTTCTAATTAAAAAAGGAAGCCATAGGCAAGTGAAATGTGATAAAAGGGAATATTCTGCGCGTATTTGTGAAAGTTGAAAATTCTATTGACTATCATGAATGATTTATCGTGTCCGTGAAGAATTAGTCATCTGCTTTGGTGTCAATTGGTTCAGGTAAATGTGTAGTTCACTGGCTTGGAAAGCCTTGTTCCCCATTCTTTTCTAACTTAGTTTCACGAGTGTAAATCAAATTGCGATGTAAGAATTGCTATGAGGAGTTTTTCGATTAGGTGCACAAATAAATTCCGTCCGCTGAAGTTGGTCGTTTCATAAAACGTACCTGGCGCGTTCAATCTACCCGAAATTTCGGTGTAGGTAACTCAGATATTGATATCTGAACGATGTAAGTTTAACTTGAGTTCAGTATATATGACAGTTTAAAGAGATGGATGTCATTTACGACACTCCATTTTTAGGTATTTTTAACTGGATTAAACTGGAAAAGAATGCAGCCGAAGCCACGAAAATGATTAAGTTAGCTTGGAATGAAAATGGAGGAAGCTACGAAATAGTGGTTTACGAGATTTTGGGTAAAAATTGTAGTCGTGAAAACGACTAAACGTCCCTCTCCCGCAAAACAGCCAGGAAACAATTTTCAGCTGAGGCTGGGAAATTTTGCCGCAACCGCTATATTCTCCAGGTCTGGCGACTTTCGATCAGCGCTTAATCTTCAGATGGATGCTGTCATGCTTAGTAGGTCAACATTTCACAGAAGTTGAAGATGTGCGTAAATTTCTATCATGAGCCATCCGATAAATGCCAAAAACCATAGAAAATGACGATGCATTTTTCGATTATTACGGTTTGTAGTAGTTATGTTTCAAATAGGGTTGAATTTTATCAAAAAAAGGGAAGGAATTTATTTGTACACTTCTTAGTATGCCATTGCACCGCTACAATTTCTTAAAGCTTTGGATATGAAATTGTTGTCCCTAGTAATGTAGAGCATTAAAATGTTAAAAGTAAAAGTCACTGCGGCTGCGATGACGTACCTCAGGTGGGAGCTGTGATTGCTGTTGTTGTTGTTGTTGTTGTTGCTGCTGTTGCTGCTGCTGCTGTTGCTGCTGCTGCTGTTGTCGTTGCTGTTGTTGCAATTGTGGTGGTGTTTTTGCATTAATTGCTGTTACCGTTAAATTTGTATTCATGAGATTTGTCGCCGTGACGATTGCGGAGTGTTGCGGTAATAAATTACTTTGGGAATTGCTCGTCGACTGTTCATGAGGAAGCCTAGTTTGAGCACAGTTCAAACCATGAATTGCCCAATGCAATTGTTGACATGTATAGCTGCAGTACGACGTATTCCAACAACAGTATAATTTCGCTTCACGTGCACAATGGGCACACCATTGCTTTCGCTTCGTTTCCTCTACGGCGCGCGAACATTCCGATTCGCATTGCTTTCGTACTTCGTTTACCAAACGCACTTTTTCATTTTCCAAATTCTTACGCATTTCGCACAAGAGTATTTCAGAGCTCCTCTTAACCTCGGCCAACTCGTTTTTAGTACGCTCCAATTCTAATGATAAATGCGTAATCTTGGCTGACAAATTCACTTCGTCACCCTGACACACTTCGGCTACAGTGTCCTCGATAATTGAAATAAAAAAATCTTTTAACTGCAAAAAACCAAAAACAGAGAAAACTTGATTGGAACCACGATAATCACAATATTTATTAATCACAACTCCCAATTACCAATATTTTACGTGCTGTGCAATCACTAGAACTACATACACGATAATTCAGCTCTTACTGCGGCAGAGTATGATTGATTTTAAACTTACGTAACGAATGTATCTAGATGTAGATCCAATGCGGAAAGACGAGCAAAAAAAATGTGGTCGAAATAATAAACTTCTAAAATGTGGCCATACAAGAAATAGAAGCAAGAAGTTGTATTGAAACCAAAATCAGTTTTATTTTTTATAAGAAATGGAAGCTGTCTTCTACGGATGTTAGGAAATCATTTTATGCTCACGCCGCTGGCTCATCTGAAAATGAACTATTTGAATCTCCATATATTCAAAGGACTTTGTATCCCTTTGTGTACCGTGACAAAAAGTGCTTTCCCCCTTTTTTTAAGGTATTTAATAGACTAGAGCATAGACATAGAGCATGAGATTGCTTAAAGTATTCTTTCAGCTGATGTGTGAATTGAAGTTTAAACGCAATGGAATTCCACCGACACGTGCGCCCGTGGAAGGTGGTGGTGGAAAGGTTAGCAATCGCAATTTTTCTGTGCAAAGTGTAAGAAGGGCTGTAAGTGTAAGAAGGGCTTACTTAAAAAGGCTTCACTAATTTGTACACTGCTTCGCTTCCAAAGAATCCGCGTTACTTTACTGCGTAAACAGACTTTTATTTTCAGTAAAAGTAATATTTAAAATTTATACCCACCACTGTAGGACGGAGGTATACTCATCTTATTTTTTTTCATAATGTATGTAACACCCAAAAGGAAGCTTCGGAGACCCTATAAAGTGTACATGTATTCCTGATCAGCATGAAATTCTGAATTGAGCCATATCTGCTCCTCTGTGTGTCGGTGTAGTGCACGTTGTTGGCACTCTCTTAGTTGTAAAAATGAAGATATCGACTTCAAATTTGGAACTTTGGAAGGTTTTAAACGCAGTTTGGTATTGAAAATGGGACAAATTGGTCATAGCAGCAGTCCGGAGTGGGCAGTAAAATGAATGCAACTCCGTTTTCCTGAACAAAAAATTTGCGGGTTTTTACTCAAATTTTTATTCAGAAATTGTACACACACTCTCACGTCCAAAAAAGGAAAAAAATCAAAGAAACAAAGATATATTATCTGCTTAAAAACGGATTACTTCTAAAATAAATAGCATGGACACCGCGACCTGGTGGATTAATTTTTTCTCAATAATACCAGCGAAATGGGGATCACATGGGAGGACCTGGAGAGTAGAATGCGACAAGCTATGTACGTTAATTCTAAAATAATTGTCGTAGGCGTCACGACTTAGTGCATAAATGTTTCCTTAAAAAGAACTTCGATATGGGTATCAAACGAAAAGAGCGCAGGATGCGATAAAGATTTTAATAGTGACGGGTATGCGAAATTCTGCCCCCTGCCGAATATAAGTTTCTTATTTGTTTTTTCTAGATATAGTCGAAGAAATGGAATATGGTATACATTTACCTTATCACCATTTTCATGTAATATTTTGCAGGCGCGGCCAGCTTGAGCGGTGAACATGATATTTGCTTCAGCTTGCAAAGGACCGACTGGACGGGGCTTTAAAAGAGGCGGTGGACCTCGAGAAGTAACTTCGTTAGAGACGGAGCTTGAAGACATGATAGGCGTCACGAAGCTGCCCATTAGATGAGTGTCTGCGCTTGTCGTCGGCTTTGCTACCGAATTAGTATTTAACGAGTTAGAATTAGTACCGATTTGAGTGCATATCAAATTAGTGCCAGATAAACCAGCTAACGGTGGTGGTGCACTCATACTCAAAGCATTTGATGGTTGTTGTGATGTGTTACTTGCAGGGTTCGTAGTGTTTTGTGAACTGATTGTTTCTACGTTTGATATAAGCAAATTCACCGACGTCAAAGACGACGAAGGTGGCACAGTCTTTGCCAAACTGTGAGTGATTGTCGCTGGCACGTTAGTTGTTATAATTAATGGTGTGCTGGCTGGTATTGCGCTGGTAGAGGCGGAAGAAACTATTATAGGTCCCGGATATTGCATAGTGCGTGACATTGAGTATAGTCCCGAAGATGAAGGCAAAATTTTCGAGACAGCAGTTAAAGGCGGTACCGGGATAGCTGCATTAATATTATCTATTGTTATTTCTGACCTATTCGTGGCCACATCTACCGGTATTGCTACCATAGTATTTTTATTGAGAACTTGCTTAGCTTCTGTACTTTGATAGCTCGATGTAGTATTCAATGAGCTGTAGCTGATTGCGGTAGCCGTTGTTAAAGGTACCAAGCTAACAGATGTTGGCATTGAGCTGGAAGTCGTTGCCACAATACTTATCAAGCGCAGATTATCTCCATTAGGCGACCGTTGTGGAAATGATTTTTTTGCTCTCTGCTGTTGTTGTTGTTGTTGTTGGTAGTGATTATGTTGCTGTTGCTGTTGGTGGTGGTGGGTTTGTTGGTGCTGCTGCTGCTGCTGTTGTTGTTGTTGTTGTTGTTGTTGTTGTTGTTGCTGATGTTGCAGATGATGATGCAGGGGGTGGTGCTGCTGGGATTGACCTATTTCGGCTGTAGTTGATTTCATTTGGGCAGGTTTGATTTGAGGAACCGCAGAAGCAGGCAATGGACCATATGGCACTCCTCTAAATGAATTTCGCTTAACATTGGTTATATGTGTTGTACTATTATTGATATTGGACTTCGAAATGTGGCCTGAAACTGTAACGTTGTTGCCGTCGCTGTTGTTGCTAGTAGTTGTACTTACAGAAGAAGCGACTGTATTTATATTCTTGGGAGATATTCGTTGTGCAATTTCAACAGCTACTATGTCATTGACACGATGTTCTGTTGAGTTATTGCCCGCGTATTCTTCGTCAGATATTACCTCTTGCTTGATGCGTGTTAATAAAGGCGAAGAAATGCGCAATTCCGTAGTAGTTATGTCTGATATTGTCGCTACATCGGCGGCAAACTCTTCTTGCGTAGTTGTATTAGTATTGTTGTTGACGAGATTAAAGTCGTCGTTTCTGCGTTCTGCATGTCCGGATATGGTTCGAAGAATTACGCACTCTTCGATTTCTATATTATTATCGGAAGCACCTTCTTGTTTGACTTCCACAAAGGGCAACGGACATTTAAGTATATTGTTAGTTTTGTGACTTTCTCTTTCTTGTTGCTCTTTAATGAATTTCTCTTTAAGTACAGCTTCTGAACTCTCCGAATTTTTATCCAATGTTATGGGTTCTCGATTTATTACATCTGTTCCACTTTGTGGATCCTGTTTACCCGATTTAGATTTCAATAAGGATTCCGATATTACTTCATCCCTCATATCTTCGCCAAGCCCAGACGCTAACTGGTGGTTACCGATAAAATTGAACTGTTCTGATGTTTCTTCATTTCTAGAAATTTTCGGAGGTGGTAAATCCCCTCCGTCCGCTACCGACATTCTTTTTCCATCATTATTGTTAACCGCGCCTTGTGCGGGCTTACGCTTTAATATGACAGTATTTAGTTTTGACGAATTGCTGTCGTCTGAAGTTGATTTGGAAATAACTTCATATTTAGGGGTGTGACCTTTAGTGCGATTCTCATGTTTTTTAACGTGGCCGTCATCATCCCTTTCTTCGAGATGTTTTTTTTTGCTCACGCCTTCGATTGTCTCTTGATTTTGGACGATCGAATTCTCTTGCGTACTGGTATTTTGTAGAACTGACAAAGTATTGCCAGCGTTCTTACATATTGTCAATTTCAATGGAGGGTTCGATGTTAGCGATTGCTGGCTTCTGATATACTCTTGAACACCTGGCATCATTTGTTCTAACTGTTGCATTTCTTCATTTGGATCATAGGGTGTTTTAAAAGGCGCATATTGGAAAGCGCCGATTTTTTTCTTGATCCTTTCCATATGCATTTCCACCTCCTTAATACAATCAGCCAACTCTCTAGCAGACCGACGGCCTGTCTGGGAATTCGGATCTTGTTGTGAATATAGAAAACAATCTTTGAGAGGCACAAAAGCGCGATCGTGCTGACCGAAAAAACGAACATTTACCAATGAACCTTGGCCAATACCCATAGCTTTTGCTGGCCAATACGGAAAGCCTTTTAACTTTGCCCACACCAATAAATGGGGTTGATCACATACATCCACAAACCAATCATTGCGGGAATTCGCATTCATGTAACACTGAGCGCAAGTATCTATTTCAGCCGTCTCCTGACGACATATTTTAATCAAAGATTTAGCGACCGTAACCGTTTTAGCTCTAGTAGTCCCTGGAAATTGTTTCATAGAACATTATTTTACGATACAAATAAATGTTAACAAGTAAACGCATTACAGCCGGCCACGGCCCACTATCTTACACCCTACGCAGTTCCGCTTAATACAGTTATTCATCTCAGTGCACCAAATTTCATGAAAATTTCTCAAAAAATGCGAATTGTGTCGAACACAAAAATACATGAGATAGAAAGACAAGCCTAGATCGATTCACAAAGTGATTCTGAATTGATCGATATAATAAAATGTCAAGTCGTTCTGGGCGTTGTATACATTCGCACAAACTGAATAGATCCTGTATCACACTGCACCTTGATGTACAGTATAATAAGTAAAAAAAGGCTGAATGCTTACCGCTTTAAGCAATTTTTATTGATTTTCAACGTTTAAATTGGCCAGTCACAGCTCATTTTCGCAGCTATTTTTGAGATGGATTTCAATGCCGAGATTTACATAAGGCTTTTAATATTGCAGGAGAGTACGCATAGGTTTCGCAACTGGTTTCGCAGCAGACATTTATTGTTATATTTGCTTGCATAAGTATACATAATTGACATATTAATAGAATGTTCTGATTCGAAAAGTTCAGAGATCCATTCTATTCTCAATCACGTTGTGCAATATTTATGGGTGTGATTTAGACAAATGTGTAGAAATTGCAATTGCTCGTGTAGAAGGAAAAGGCTAAACCGACACAAAATTTCGGACTTTTTCGAAACTCGTACCCACTTGAACTACTAAGCAGTAAAGCAAATTACAAAGTTTATAAGCTATAAGCTTCTAAATGAAAAGTATTTTAATACTTACGTCCTAGGCTTAGAATGGAGGCGTTATGTAAAAACCATTTTGTATCATTAAGAAGTTCTTCAGCACACCGATACACTCTTTTGTCAACCTTGTCTTGAAGCATTGAAAATGAAACAGGGTTCACAATATACTTATTATAAGTTGCAAGGTTGTCATCAGCTGACGTCTGAAGAATATGATGCTTAAAAGGGCAAGAGAAATTGAACATAATTTATAGATTATATAATAAATAATATGATATGAAATCTCTAACGCTATAATTTACTTCACTTAAGTACTTTAGTTAAAGATTTTTGAAGATTTCTTTCGAAAACTTCACTATATGTGTAAATGATATGACGAGTGTATAAAAATTGCAGCTACATTTTGGATTCTCATGCAAACTAAATAATGCAAGTGAATATAGGTGAATATAATTCGCGACAATTTCGGTAAAAGGAAATAAATTGAGTAATGACTCACTTACCCCTTTAACATAACGCATACGATTCAACACAATCGAGAGCAACTGGTTTAATGAATCTGCCGAACATTCATTGCGGCGAAAACTAGAAATTGATAAAGAATTGACAAAATGTGTGATACTGTCCGCTAGAAGGACTAGTTACCGTTTGGGATTATTGAGAGCATTCTCAACAGCGACGCATTCAGGACAAATCCATAAATTTCCAATTGCGGGAGCATTAATTTTAATGCAGGTATTATGAAAACTACGTATGCACTTGGAACATATGTAATTGACATGACTTCTATGACACTTCCAGCAAAAGCTATCCCAACCAGGCTGTAAGATAAATAAAAATTTGCTTTTGCTTGATTTAATATTAAGAGAAATTTAGAAAAATTCTTAAAAAACGTTACAGGAACACATGGCCTCGCCTCTTCAAGTTGTACTTATATTTAGAAAATAGAAAAGCTACGTATGATATTTTCATACCTTCAGCGGTGGTTGCCATACGTCTCTTAAATGTACCTCCAAGCTGCTTTCATCAGAATTCAATTTTCCGTCCAAATTTATAACAGATTTGTTACTGTCATTAATGGAATTATCATCAGCGATTTCGCTCGCACTGTAGGGCTGACCGCTGCAAACACCAACGCCAAAACTGCTATCCCGGATTTCTATTTCCATAGAATTTTGAACAGTCTTGTCATAGTGTTCGATGTCCATGGCGTATTTGTGGTTTGGTTGATATAGTGATAACTCCTTCTCATAACGCCCTGCACTCTTACTACTACTACGCGATCGCATTATAATTGCACTCCCACTACTACTTCTTGACCTTAAGCAGCGTTCGGGAGTTTCCGAAGAGTGGATAACTTCTTTTAAGAAATCCTTATGCTTTTGCGCAAATTCAGGATTTTCGGAGCGCATATTTGTACGTTTGGCAACTAAGCGCTCTTCCGACGGCCACTTTACAATTTTTTCTCTATCACTAAAATCAAGCGATTTGCTATGCAAACTCTTGCTGCGCGATGATCGCGCCATCAAATCCGAATTTAACATAACTGCGTTATTTTCTGAAGACTCGTCTTTAAGAGGTACGAAACGTCTATTGAATCGTTTGGTTTTAATGCCTTTGGAGGTGCCGTCGCGTCCTTCTTTAAAAATTAAATCATTACATTTGTTAATCGGATCTTTGTCTCTCAATTTACGCGACTGAATTTTTGAAGTTTTGAAGTAATCGGTCAAAATTTTTGAATCATGAATTGAACGCTGCAATGCCAAATGTTCCCGAGATTTTGGTGCAATAACGCGACCGGCATTTGTCGATTTAGAAATGGAATGGGAGCCCAGTTTTGCAATTGAGTCGGAGCTATGTCGATTGGTTAGACGATCATCAGTTGCTTTAAAACTTTTCATAGGATGTGCTTCTTTCGCGCTCTCTGAAGTATAACTTAAAAATTCTTGTTCCATATTCGTACTTTTGCCATTAGTACCTAATGTTATTTCATCAAATTCGCTACAATCTTCTTCTTCCGAATTGTTTCCCAATTCTTGTCGAATCTTCTCCTTCTCTGTCTCTTGCAAATCTTCCAAATTTTCTCCTCCTTCCAAACGTAAAGCGCTTTTCATAGGGCGAGGGATTTTTCTTGCGCTTTCCATATTAAATCAAATGTCAAAGATCATTAGAGATTTTAGATTTCAATGAAAGGTTTTTGTACTGTCTCCCGCGTTTTCAATTCCGCCAATTATCAATTTTACAACTTTGAGATTATGAGCAGTCAGTCACCTGAAATAAAATGCGAGCATTAGTAAAAGAAAAAAAATTATTGACAACATCGCTAATCTATATCAGTTCATATCCATATATATATTCATTGCATAAGCTCTTTTTACCTCTTAGTATTTAACATCCTGCCTGTTACAACAATATTTCATTAAAAATAAATTGAAAAAATTTACAAAAACTAATCTTTACACGCACTTTACCCTACTTTCCGACAAAAATATTTTTCTCATATCTTTTTCAGCTGTGACTGGTTTCGTTCGTGTTCGTTCTCTTTATGTTTATGTGCTCTCTTATTATTTGTTTATCTGTTCAACTCAACAGTATTTTCGATATCACGATCACCGAGAGCTCGTGTTACTGATTGCAATCGGTCTGTTTGGGCATTTAATAAATATTAAATGTACATTGTCATCGCGCGCTCGGTTCATTCGTCAAGTAATAGAAAACCAACAAAAATGATCGTGAGGGCAAAGCAACTAAAACCTGTCGCATTGTACCAGATCTTACCGAACCAAAGAAATGTGCGCAGAGAAAAGCGAATTGTGCGAAATATGAAACATTCATGTAGATAAATTTCGCGCCACATAAACGCTAGTAACATGGCACACGTTTGTAAAAGTTTGCTGCAAACCCATTAAATAAGTAAATCTTTCACTTTCTGCTTAAACGATACTATTGTAGAGCTCCCGATAGAGCCGATATATCCGATCAATATCCACGAAAAATTGTATTAAATTTCACTACTCCCATAATTTTTATATCTAGCCTTAAATAGCTAAAGTGTTGGAAAGAGTAGAGTGGGTACCAAAGTGAAATAAACAAGCCAAGATTCCCTTTTTGTCAGTTGCTTTTGTTCGTTGACCAAAGATATTGCAGTTTGCTAAACACAAGGCAGACGCTTCCAACGATTTAGTTTTATTCAGATTTTCACAATAAAATCGGTTTAATTTCTTTTTACTTAATTCATGGCCCTACATCTATAGCGTATGTTAAGACTGCAACTAATATATAGTTTGGCATTTTCTTCTTAAGAATTTTTTCATTTTATAGTCAGTTCGACTAAGTGCGGTCATCGATATGAGAGATTTACCTGTTCAACAATTTATCACATAACAAAACATATGCATGTAGAGAAATTCGTTTGTCTAGTGGAGAGTGTAGAAAATGCTTTTGACATGCATACGTGCTTGTAGGTTCCAGTTCACTCTCATTATTAAGAGATATTTATATAGCAAGCTGCTACTCCTGCATTTACTTCGACTATAAACTTGTGTGTAGTAACGGTAAATAAACGAAACGAAAAGAATTTTGTAATGAAAAATCGGCCATTTTCAAAGAAAATGTATGTCTTCTACACGATCAGAGCTCGTAAGAAATCAGTGAATTTCTGAAAGCATTGTTGGGAAAGTTTAACTTCAGGGAAAGGCTCAGTTGAACTTTTCTTTTATTATTGCACAACTCTTAAGCCTTTGCAATCGGCAGTTTTTTTTTCACCCGATAAATATTCAATAGTTAATAATGAATGTCCCATTTTCGAAAAAATACCAGATATTAGACTTCCCCTTCATATAGTCTTAATTTGTACTCGACACCTGAACAAATATACGAGGCCTCTTCAAAGATTAAGGAGGCAAAGACCGCATCGCTGAAACAACTCAAGGTCGTATCGAAAAGCGCATAGTGCTTTGAAGGGAACAAAATAGTTAATGAGGAATAAAGCAATATTTTTCTGAATTATCTAAAATGCAGGTCTCGAACCGCAAGCTTCTTAATTGAAGGACTGCAGTTCGCTAAACCGAATAGAAACGCCCTTACGGTTCGTGTTGCTAGGTATTGGAATGCCTTACCACTGACTCTGAAATCGTTCGATGATTCCTTGAATACGTTTAGAAGGTAGTTGACCGCAGTGCTAAACTCGTAAAATATATTTTGTTGCTGGTAGGAATTAGTGATTGAATTGAGTTTATGGAGCAAGATGATTACGTTAGCAGCCATCTAGGCGCCTTGTATACTGACTTATGTCGTAGAGTCGTTATAGACATAAAACGTTTCTATGTAAGTAGGCTTTATAGTAACTTAATAAATGAAAAGAAAAATAAAAAGTCACCTCTTTTTTTGAGCACACCTCGTACATATGTTAAATTTACCGGAGTCTAACTTTTTATATTATTGCCTTTCTTTTTTCAGCAGTTCATTTATTTTCTAAACGTTTATGTGTAAATAACTGGCAAGCAAAGACATTTCGAAGAAAAGAAAATTTTCAATTTTATTACCTTTTGTGCGTGTCGTAAACGCAACGAAATTCAAATGAAATAAAACGACACGAATTAGGAAATTTCAGATGAACATTTATGTGCAATTGAAGAAAACGTCAGCCAGGTATGCGCACCTCATAAGCATTAATGTTACCATTCGTTTAACTTAAGATATAAGAATTTGTTCATAAAATCCTAACCTAAAATCCTTTGCGCAAATGCATACTGCACGTTAGGTCGAAGTCAACCCAAGTAGAGAGAGAGAGAATTTAAGTGAATGTCTAGATTTTACGCCGTGAGCGACGAAAGAGGGAAAAAAGAAAAATAACTGCCTTGGAATATTTGAAAAAAGATGAAAAGCTAACATAATTCGTTTTGATCTTCGTCTGCATAAAACTGCAACAGAGATCTAACCTAACCCCACTTGAAAATTAGTAAAAATATTCATCATTTGCACGTCCGTCATACGTTCACGTATGATAGAATTTTTCCATATTAACTACGAAAAATCATAAGAAATAAGAAGGTAAACTTATATGGGGCGAAGGAAGGAAATGGGCAACTGAAGTGAGCCTATATTTTTTTAGAGAGACAAGTTCGCCGACCGAATGAAAGTCAACTACTTTTTTCCACCTTTTTCACCTTCTTCGTGACTTTGCAGCTTCCTGGCTCTCACAAGTTCAAAGTATTTGCTACCCTTTCTTTCTAGTTATCGCTTTCAACTTTTATTGCAAATGGCACTTGAAAAAATAACCAAAAAATTGCGAAAAGGTCTTCCTAAACGAGTAAATCACACCTTTGCTCACCTTATATTCGTTAGAAATTGAAAAGTGCTCTACGGTTGCTATGGACATTTAAAGAACACTTCTTAAAGGCGTAGGCCTACCAACCTTAATTATTATGGCTGTTTTTGTTTTTGTCATGCTTTAATTCTTTAAATACGTCTAACTAAATCCACGATATTCTTCTATCTGGACATATAAGTCACAATTCTATTGGCTTGGTCCACTTTCTTCCAACAACCAAAAAAAAAAAAAAAAAGGCGTAGGCCGTCTTATATTGATTTGAATAAAGCGTTACTAAAGTGTCCACTATGAGTGACATACACACTTCTTCATAATTCATAATAGAAAGAAGCAATGGGGAGAAAAAAAAGAGGAGACTGCTCAACGTTTGGATTGAAAAGTTAATAAGACTTCAAAACGTGAAGGGTAATTATGTGTAGAAAAGAATCCTTACCAAATGATACGTCATCAAAGCAATACTGATTTATTTTTTGTGGACGTGTACGTAAACACGAGAAATAAACTTCAAAAAAAATTTGTACGGTCTTCATTGCAATATCCGTCAAAAAATCATATTTGAAAATTTTTCAAAGGAAGACAGAAAACAGCAAAATTTCACGTTTTTTACACAACCGACGCATTTTTACACTTTTACCGTTTTGTAAGCGATAACGCATAAACGTCCTCCAACCTTCAATAGAAATGGATAAAGGAAAACGTGTTGATAAAAGCAATCCGACTGAGCCACCTCCCGCGACTGAAGTGAAATCAGCCGGCACTTCTAAAACAAAAAACCAGAAGAGCAGCGATTCTGAAACGGGTAATAGTAAGAAGTCGTCATCGTCAAAGACAAGCGGAAAATCGAGCAAGCAAAAGAAACCATCATCCAAGAATAAAAAGCAACGCAAATGAATGAAAAAGCGAAAGAGCCGATTTATCAGGAACATCAACACCAACTTACAAATACACATATATATATATACGAAAATGAAATTAAACATCGTCATTACATAAACCTGTTATTGTAGATTCCTTTTTCTTTTTTTTTTTTTTTTTTTTTTTGATTCAAATAGAAATAAATAGAAACCATTGGAAAAATTAAATTCTTTTGTAGAACATCTCCAAATTTCAGTTGTAAAATAAATTTAAGCATAAACCGTTTTCATGGTCTCGGATTAGCCAAAAATACAAAGCGAGCTCCATCAGTATGGACTTTAAGGAAATGGCTGGCAATGAAATTCAATTTAAAGCAATCAGCTCGAAATTGCAAATCAATCTAATTTTGCCAAGGCCACGTCAAGCCAAAAAAAGTCTAATAAACGCCACAACTAATTCGTGCCAGCTGCGAAAAGCGATAATAAATGTTCAAAAATTGCAACGCAATGTTTCGAAATGGCAGAGGAAGGCTAAGAACATGAATAGGTTTACGAAAGCAGAGCTCGAGGACATTTCAATTTTGAAAGAACGCACGGAACTAATGAGAAAGTAACACCAATTTTTGCGGGCATGCTTGTGATTTTCGCTTAAACTGGAGGAAACATTTTCAAGGTACATCACTACAATACAATTATCCCAAGATTAGTTTAAGGGTTTATCTTAAACAACATTTTAAATTTTTTTTGGCGTTGTGACTTCTTGACGAAATCCTCGTCAGATTTTCGATTTTGATTTTCCCTTACTTGCAGAGATAGGTTGTCATCAATATATTTTGTACAAATTCATTTTGCCTAATTTGTCAAGCAAAAGTTTTCGTAAATGTCGTATGGAACCAAATTCGAAAAGTAATCGTGCACATATATCTCTCGGGCGAAGTTTCTTATCCCAAATCTGCAATGGATGATAAACCTTCTAGTTCTCAGAAAGATCAGAGAAGAGGAAGTATTTATACAAGGCACATTAGTTTTCTAACAGACAAGAGTACAGAAAGGGCATTGGAAATAGAACAAAAAAAGAGAGCTTCCGCGCCAGAAAGCAATAAAAGTAATTCCCTAAAAGATAATGAGCAAAGCCAGAAACAGTCGAGTTTTAAGGACCATGAAGTAGAAGACAATGCAGCGAACGATTCTGAAGAAAGAAAAGACGGTTCTGCGGTTAATAAGGTCAAGGAAAAGAAAGAAGAAATCGAAGATATCGAAGTTGCTCGTGCGACTCTTTTGGATGATAACAAAAACAAGATAGATGTAAGGGACGAAACCGGAAAGGAAAACGGAAAAGATTTGTCTACTGATAATTATGATAACCAGGATGGTAACGGTGAGCAAAATCATGTCAAGAGAAGCACGTATGATGAAGAAAATGGTGGGCAAAGTAAGAAACAGTCGAGTTTTAAGGACGATTATATAAAAGACACTGCCGCGAACGAGTCTGAAAAAAGAAAAGACGGTTCTACGCTTAATTATGGCAAGGAAAAGATGGAAGAAATCGAAAAAATCGAAGTTGCTCGTGCGACTCTTTTGGATGATAACAAAAACAAGATAGATGTAAGGGACGAAACCGGAAAGGAAAACAGAAAAGATTTGTCTACTGATAATAATGATAACCAGGATGGTAACGGTGAGCAAAATCATGTCAAGAGAAGCACGTATGATGAAGAAAATGATGAGCAAAGTGAGAAACAGTCGAGTTTTAATGAAGATGAAATAGAAGACACTGCCGCGAAGGAGTCTGAAGAAAGAAAAGACAGTTCTACGCTTAATAAGGGCAAGGAAAAGAAGGAAGAAATCGCAGTCGCTCGTGCGACTCTTTTGGATGATAATAATAACAAAACAGGTGTAAGGGACGAAACCGGAAAGGAAAACGGGAAGGATTTCTCCATTGATAATAATGGTAACCAAGATGATAATGACGAACGAAATCGTGCCAAGAGAAGCACCTATGAAGAGGGAAATAATGAGCAACGAGAAGAACAAACACGTTTTACGGAAGAGGAACCAGAAGCGAATGACTCTGAGGAAAGAAAGGACAGTTCTACTGTTAATGACGTTAAAAAAGAGAAGGCAAATATCGAAGTCGTCAGAGCAAATTCTTTAGAGGAAAACGATACAAATCTAACAGATACTCCTGCAAATAAGAACGAGTTATTCACACGAGCGACTAGGAGAACCCAAACAGATGATTACTTAATCAATCATGTAGGTATTGATCAACACCGATCCGCCAGCATAGAAGAGACTCCATTAAAACCAAACGGCACCGAGGAACAAGCAGAACAACGTGAAGATGTTGAAGCAGATGCTACTGCAAATAAGAACGAGTTATTTACACGAGCGACTAGGAAAACCCAAACAGATGATTACTTAATCAATATTGATCAACACCGATCCGCTAGCATAGAAGAGACTACATTAAAACCAAACGGCCCCGGGGAACAAGCAGAACAACGTGAAGATGTTGAAGCAGATGCTACTGCAAATAAGAACGAGTTATTTACACGAGCGACTAGGAAAACCCAAACAGATGATTACTTAATCAATATTGATCAACACCGATCCGCCAGCATAGAAGAGACTACATTAAAAACAAACGGCACCGAGGAACAAGCAGAACATCGTGAAGATGTTGAAGCAGCTGCCCTGGAAGTATCAACAAAAGACGACAAGAAAGAAGCAGAGGAAGTGAAAGCTATTGGACCAGTACTATTGGGCGCCTATGATGCTACTGAAAACGGGGATGCGTTACCTATAAGTAGCGATGAGGAAGGTAAAAGGAGGACCGCAGATGCAGCAATATTGGGCCAGGCAGTGAACAGAAAACAAAGTGTAAAGAAAGACCAAAAAGAATTAACAACGGAAGATGGTAAAAAAACGGAAAGACAAATCTTCGATGACCTACGATTTAATGTTGGGAAAGATAGTACAAAAACCAAGGATGCAGTCACATCAACCATAGAAGAAGGGGAATGTCCGCCTCTTTACCTAATGCAGAATACGCCAAAGGAGAAGCAAAGGATTAAAGGGACAAAGCAAGCAGTAACATCACTCATTGAAGAGGAAGATGAAGAGCAAAATACATCATTACAACGACAGACGATAGATTCAATTGAGAAGCAAAACACGAGCGAGAGAGACAGAAAAATCACCAAAGTCGAAGAAACGTCAATAAGCAAAGACGGGCAGAAAGAAAGAAGGGAAAGTAGAAAAAAGGAAGATGAAGAGCAAAGAACATCATTAAAACGACAGACGATAGATGCAATTGAAAAGCAAAATACGAGTGAGAGAGAGAGAAAAATCGCCAAAGTCGAAGAAACGTCAATAAGCAAAGACGGGCAGAAAGAAAGAAGGGAAAGTAGGGATGCTGAAACGGTTACATCGGAAGATAAAGGGAACGTCTTTGTTGATAGCGCCGACAAAGAAAGAACTAGATACTCTGGAACCAAACCCATCCATGTTGAACCGGAACGAGATCAATCTATAGATTCTAAGCAAAGCAATGGAAAAGAGCAAACGAAGAAAGCTGAAACAACTTTAATGAAAGATAAAGAAACTCAATCCGGCGATTTAGAACACCATAAATTACTTGTAAGTAATAATTACAAAACCATCGACAAGACGAGTGAAGATGTGACCACGCAAACGGACTACCACGCGACTGAATACGGTAGCAAAGAAATGTTAATTGAAACGAAAACTTATCCCCCACCTGCTCCTTTCTATCATGCGTCGCAACAACGCAGGGAAGATCACCCAATCCCGGGTACTTCTCAACAAATGGCAACTTTTTGTCATTCTTGCCAGTGCAGAAGAGAGCAACAATATTTTGCGCAGCCCGCAGAGGTGATACAAGCGTATGACGTAGGAAATAATTGTTCGACTTATTTTATGCGTGTTTGCAATCGGGATACTTCAACTGATAGAATGAGAAGAGAACGAATCTATGACGCAACACGAACGCAAGATGAATTGCATAGAGAAGATCTTTGGGATCCCGATAATGAACCTCATTCAAGCAATCGAATGCCACGAATGCATAACTCAAGAGAGCGACCGAAACGCTCTCCTCAAAATATAGAAATTCGGGAACGACTTGGTGAAGATGAAATGCGTGCCGAAACTTCAGACAACAAACCCCAATATAATCAAGAATATGGTTATTCAGCAACAAACAAGCAAAATGATACTCTTAGAAGAATAGTCGAAGCCACGGATTTAAACGGGCGGCCGCAGGACGTTTTCAAGGAATATGAGTACTCGCCACAATCAACAACGGATAACATGAATGTAGCGAAACGAAGCGTATATCGTCTTTGTAGACATGAGAATGGTGGAACGCGATGCGATGAACGCCACACTTATAAATACACCCCACAGAATGTAAAAAATGAAATAGCACATGGAAGCAGACGTTATGTTCCTCTCAACCAAGAAGAAGAAAAAGGATATGAGAATAATTTCGAAAATTTGAAAAAAGCCAACAACCCATGCGATGAGGACCATCACCCGCAATACTTTGCACACCCCGTAAAAGAACGAAGTAGTTATTCGCTTGGATGTCGTTCAGTTTGTGCCAAAAATGGGCAACAAACACGCTGTTCAACTCAATGCGTTGAATGCGCTCAACAAAATTCGACACATCGACAGTACGCCAGAAAGGACATCAATGAAAGGAACAGAGGATATAGTTGTGAATCTCTAAACAGGCAATTCGACTCATGTCAAAGAAATCGTTCCAACACGTCCAGCGAATATAACCGAGATCCTTACGAGGAACAAGAAGGTGAGGGCGTAGAAGAAACAGTTACAAGACCCAGCGTAACAAAATGTTTAATGGAATATCTTGAGGGCAAACTTCGATGCAATTTTATAAATCGTTTAAAACAATACGATGTCTTTAATTATATTTATCAGAATTCTCAAAACGTGCGAAATATAGAGGCAAGGGAAGACAATACAACTAATCTAGAAAATAGCTCGCCAAACTCAGAACACAATCGTGAAACTTCGCCGACAACTTCTGTTGAGTCCGAGAAAAAAACATTGTCACAACATTCTGTTCAAAGTAGTCACCATAATGGAAGAGTAAACATAAGTAATGTTAGTATTAACAAAATCGATTCGTCCGAATCGCAACAGTCTATCAAAAATATTAAAATTGAATTGGAAATACACACCCCAAAGACTATTCACAAACGTGATAAAGAAGAACGTATCGAAGTAAATGCAAGTGATTTGGAAGACAGTCCAGAAAAGGCCCTGGCAATAGTTACCGCTTTTAATGAAGAAAATCTACGTAGAAATAGCAGAACTCATCAAGGTGAGAAGATACTATGTCCACCAGTTAATATTCACCATGATTCAAACTCTGAAAATGAAGCTTCATACTTTATGTATACCGGCGCCGCCGCAAGCTCCTTCCAAACTCCTAGAAGAAAGCGCACCGTTGCCGCCTACGTAAAGGAACAACGCATCGATAATTCGGGAGCGTCGACGTCTGAAGAGAGGTTAAGAGGTAATTTTGTTCCATGTACACCTCTAACCACGAGCTCACAGTCGAATAATAAGGCTTACTAATACTAAACAGCTTTGCGAAGAGAGCTTCAAATGTACCGTCAAGTTACTTCGCGTATTAGTTAAAGAACGATGGACTCTTACAATGCAAAACAACGTTCCTTGTTGATATAAAATAGAATAATACAAATCCCAGCGGAATTTTTCTTTTGGTTTTTTCCGCTTGCATTCATTTTTATAACACGTCTCCGGACAAAGCCTGCGTACGTAAAAATTGCAGAGTTTTTTGCTATCTGAAGGGTGGTCAGCACGCCAATCGGCCAATGTTTTGCACTGTAGATAGATAAAGGTTAGGTAACGTTCATAAATGTTTATCTACAATCTTACAATTATAGATACCTCTTGTAGGTTGCAAGTTATTGAAAATAAATTCAAAAATTTTCAACTTGCAGGTCCTTCAAATTTTATTGAAAGCTTAGGAAGGCTTTAGCTTGGTCCAAATTTCTTTCTTTTATATCAATTTTTACGATGCGTATATAGACTCATAATATATGTTTTAAAGGGCAGTTCTGGACAAAAGACTTTAAATACTTTTAAAATTCGGCGTAACGTACAAGACCGCTGTTTATTATTTTCAATCAAACTTACAAAGAATGAGTTCAAAAAGAGAAAAATAATCAATAATTATACATTTTAGATCAATGGGAGAGAGCGTTGCCGCCAAGGCCACCACTGCCATCATCAAGGCATGGGATTTGTGATGAAAACGTCGAAGCAGATATGGCTGAAAAGGAAACTAAGCCTTTGAAAAAGTATTCTTTTAAACGTTTGCCACCGATACACGTAAAAGCGTTGAAAGAAAAAATTCGAAGCATATTGCGAGGCAGGCGCAAAAGTTGAGGATATGAATCAAGACCTCAATATATATGAAAAGCCTAAATTTAAGAAACAAATAAAACGAAAACGACTGAGAACCATACCATTCAAGCCTATAATGCTGGCATCTAAAAACGTTTTCAAAAAGGTTTTCGATATAATGCAAGGCAACAGTGCAACTACACTATAATTTTACACAAATTTTATATATCTAGCCCCATTGTTCGATGTTTGATTTTTAAATTTTACGCACATATCTTGTGATTATACAAAAGTTAGAATAACCACTCATTCATAATCTACAATGAAACCTATTTAGCCAATTAAGTCGATTACTCCACTAGTTCCTCATCTTTATGACACTCAGAACAGAAGATTCCGAGTGCTTCTCTTACATAATCAAAAGAGGGGGAGGAAAGAGAGGAGGAAATTGATACAAACTTTGAGTTGCATTGACAAAGAACGGTTAACAATTATCTAAATTACTGAAGAAATTTCTCAATAACGAAAGTATAGGCACACATTGCAATTGTCGATTTGAATGACTCAAAAATCGTTTTCGAACGACCCACAATTAACAAAAACACTGCGCTACCTTTGTAAAAAAGTGTAAGCTCGCGGGATTAGAAAAAGAAATCAATATGTAGCTGATGTAGAGTTTTAACTCCAATTAAACTTCAGTTAAGCGTAAGATGTTTCCTTAGATTAGCTAAGAAATCAAAGAGCTGTAAACAACAGTTACGAAACCTGGCTATAAGAGTTATTATGCAGATGTTGTTCGATTAGCTTAGTGTACAACTATTCGAAAATTGTAAAAAATAACTTCATTTACCTTATTTACGAACGTTTGGGCAGCCTACAAAATAAATAAGCCACTGTTATATTAGCTCGCAATGTCGTTTAACTTTATATTCGCTTCAATTTTTTCAGATGATTTATGCATGAAAAATATCTTCGAAACTAATATCTATTGCGAGCACCCGTTTATCAAGAAAATACCCAAATGATTTATAGATCGCACCAGCTCTTAAAAGGTTTTTGCGAAATACTCAACTAGTGTAAGTGACGCTCTTTGAAAAAACAAAAGGAAATTGGTAAAAATAATTTCATGTCTTGATTAAACATTAGTTTTTAATTAGAACAAACGTTTCTGTTCAAAATTAAGGATGGCTTGGAAAGCTTCGCAGACCTCTGTCATATGAAAAACAATCGCCTATTGATTGTTAAGTGCATTCAAGAGCGGACGAAAAGCAACGGTGAAGATACTTCTGCTTCTACGCACTAAAGCACAAAATAAAAAGCCGGCATATTATCACATTACATACATATTAAAAGTAAGAGAGAAAATAGTAAAAATCAATGCACATTAATTTATAGATATCCGCATAGCGACAGCCGATCAGAAATAATCATCCATTTATTAATATTGCAGAGTGCGCTTCGAAACGGAAGTAAATGAAACGGGGCAAAAATATCCGCATCGAATTTGAGAAGAAACAGCACTTCGCCGCTTCCAGTAGATCCTTGAATCTGTAATTACAGGATGCAGGCAAGAAGGAATTGATATTAAAAGATATACACACTCAAGAAGAAAAACAAACTTCATTAGAGGTGTCTAAGGAGTAAAAGCCGGCATCAATATTATCAAGTATTTAGCTTGTCAAACAAGAAAGTTCTCTCTAAAGTTACAAAGGAGTTACTGTGAATCGGTTATGTGATCAGAAATAAACCCGCCGCGTTTTGCCAAAATCTTAGAGCTAGTTCAAGATGAGTAGATTTTATATTGAAGGGCCTACACCTACTTTTATATAAATTGAATAATAAAATTCAACAGAATGTTTTCATTTTTCAGAAATGTTATATGAGTTAAACTGCTTCTAAGCAGTATCACACTTTGGTCGATTAAGACTTGTCCATTCGAAATCCTAAAAATCACTTTTGAAAAGTCAAACATTTTTAATTTAATTCTACGAGAAGAACAGAGAAGAGATTATCGGGAAGCAGTATAAAAGGGGACATTCAAAATAACGCAATATCTATCCTCCATTTATTGATAGTAAACTATGAAATTTACAATTCGCAGTCTCAAATCTCCCCAATCACTTATTTGTTCTAAACCTAGATATATTTACAAGCAGACCGAAAGTAAGCTCTAATATTTTTAAGGTAAATTGAAATTTTTCATTCGAAAATAGATTAACCAGGTAACTGTATATGACTAACGTATACGTAATGATCCATCGATCCGCCTTCTCCGGATTTCCTCATAAAATGTTATCATTATGAACGTGTGCTTGCCATAATAATGTATTTTAGATAATATTTTTAGCATTTTCGTTGTTTTGAATGTCAGAGAAGTTCTGGTTGCTCAAAGCATTTTCACATTGTCAAAGTTAGGTGAACATTAAATTTTCATATTTGGTTCCTGACTAATTCTATAATTTTATAGCCTAGCAATTTCAATTAATTTGAAAATCGTTTTACTCAAAATTACATTCAATTATTTGCCTTCGAGTGAACCTTGCATACGTAGTGTCTCAAGCCTCTTCTCCTTATTCGTGAGCATTTTAATGGACTTAACTTGAATATTTTTAGCCTGATCTTCAGTAGCGCTTTGCACAAGATACGAGTTACTACTAAAAACATAAGGAATTTAAAATTTTTTTCAAGCAACAACTTATTTCGTAACTGTGCCGGGCATTGCATTTCCGAAGAAATACCTATTACGGGTATTTCATGTCTTTCAACACTTCGACCCTTTCGACCCTTGCGCCGATCAGAAATGCTGCGGATTTTGCATGGCTATAAAAGAATAATGAGCATTTTAAAGCTTTCACAGCTTGCTGCGCTAGAATTCGTATCAAAATGATTTTAGTTAATTGTTTTATAGAAAAAATAAAAAGCCACTTTAATTTCCTTATATACGCACGCAGAAAAGAAAAACATATCAACATGCAAAGTACAATGCGCCCAAGTAGACTTGTTTGCGAAACAGTTGAAGCAGATATGGGCATGTCCTTTTTTGTATGGACATTTTACAAATATTGAAAACCATATATCAATAACAAGTAATGAAATTTCCCTTTTAATTTTTTTTTCTTAACAATTATAAATCGTATCTACCAATTAATCTTCACCACAATCAGGACAGACATTATAAAGGATTCCGACGAGGTGCAAATGCGAAAACGTCTACTTCGCAGACGAATTTAGCACACATATTGTCGTAAATAAAATATGCACGCTTCGAAATGTATCGAATTGGAAAAGTCTCAAAAGTTCTAAAAGAAGAGTAAATTTTATTTAAAAAATTGGCCTTTGAAGCTAATATTAAACAAAGAAAGGAAAAGGTAACGCGACAAAGTCAATCCAAAACAACAATTTCTTTAAATAAGATTAAATTTGAGTATTTAACTATTTGATAGTATTGTGTGAAGACATCTCCTGTATTATTTATTTACTTAATAAACTGTTTGCAAATTTCAAAGGGGGCAGCGAAATCTAAAGTGTTAGCAAAGAGTAGATTATTTTAGAATATTTAGAATTAATTTAAAATAAATTAATATTAAATGATTTTAATGGCATGAATGGTAAATAAATAAACTTTTTCAAATTAAAATTTCTACTTTTGGGAAAGTAAAAAAGCCAGTCCTGAGCTGAGGCTAAAAGAAATCACTAATTATTTTGTAGAGATTTTGCGTACTTTATACACGTTAAGGTTTACGACGTAACATGTTTATATCGTATTGTAAATAAATTGGTTACTTCTAATGGTAACCTTAAAGCTATTTACAATAAATTATAGTTTTCGGATAAGTTTATTTAGAGCGAATGAGCATACGAAAAAGAAACTGTTAATTTTCTACGCAATAAATGCTCCTTTTAACATTAAGCCGTCTTACAAATAGATTTCTAATCGACACGAATATGCGTACCTTTCTATACATTAACATAAGTACAACTCTTCCACAATACTGCATTCCATTGCACATACTGACATGTGATATGAAGGCATACGTTTTCCACAATTTGTATAATTATCAAATAAAAAAGAAGAATCGTGTGTACAATATCTACCTTACATCACAAGTAACCAAACTTTACCACAAACACGGCAGACAAGATAAAGAAATTTTTTAAAGAATTCTGACGACGTACAAATACGATTGCCTTTATTTCGCAGACGATGTAAGCACACATATACCCATACATATTTTATGTGCACGACTTAAAACGTACAGATTTGGAAGAGCATCAAAACCTCCGAAAGAAAAGTAAATTTTATTAAATAATTAGCCTTTGATATTAATATTAAAATAACTTATGAATGATTATTGACAATAATTAAAGAATGAAAGGAAAAGTTAACTCAACTTACGGTTCTTGCCGAACACTCTTAACGAAATCCCTTGTTCTTGGCCATAAAATGCAATCCAGAAAACAGAGCTGTAGTAGTTCTTTCTTTAAATTAGATTAAATTTAAATATTTAACTACTGTGTTATGTTAAGGCTTTTGCTGTATTATTTATTTATTTATTTAATAAATTGTTTGCGAATTTCCACAATGTTTTGCTGCTCAAAAACCAAAATCTCTAAGCACTGATGCTATTAATTTATTGCTATTTTGTTATCTCTATTTATTCTCAGTTCATTCCGTTTATTTTCTGCCATATCTCTCTTTCTCTCTCTCTTTCTTTCTCTTAAAAAATAAACTCTCCATATAGCATTGCCATACAAAATCTTTGCGACTTTGAAGCATGTTGTAAGATTGCATTTTATTTTTTTGTTTTTTATTAAAAAAATTATATCGTTACATATTGACAAATTGACTAAGTGAAATTAAAATTAAGTAAATAGTGTAAGCAAACATGAAACGACAATTTAACTTATAAAATGTAAATTAATTTTTTACTTGCTTTTTTTACTCATTTAAATTTTCGAATACAAGCAACTAAGTAAATGAAATTTCGTTGACATATAAATTTAGTAAAAACTGTGAAATGTAAAGCTTTAATATTGCAAGCATTTTCGTAATGAATTCATTAAGTCGCTAATTCACGAGTAAGAGTACCAAAATGTTTCATTGATTATTATATTATGTTATTGTTAATGGGAAATAGTTTTTTCTACAATCCCCATTGCTAGTAATATTGCCATTGGAAGGTGAAACTATCTTTTCGATACTTTTTGCGTAAGGTAACAAGGTAAGGAATAGGCGTTAAACAAATAACGCTATAAACGATTAAAAGTTATAGACGGAAATAATAATTTAAAGAACCATTTTGTTTTTATTTGCTTCTATAGGTTGATAGGATGAAAGAAAGTTAAATGCAAAAAACCGGCAATAGTTTACAGCATTTTTATTTACAGTTTGAAACAATTCGAATGCAAACCATAAAGCGATCTCGCGATTTACTTAGTTTAAAATTTTATGTTTAATCACGCAATAATGTATGATATATAAAACAATTTGCTTAAGCTTGAAAAAAAAAATATTTGATTATTGACACCTTATAATGACACTTTTTGTTCGACATATAAGTTGTTCTAAATGCGTTCTTTTTTAATTATTTCCTATATAAAAGTTGAAAGAATATTTTATTTTTCATGCGCGTATTAGTTTTTGTTCTTCTAAAGATCCACGTTATTTAAATTCGAACCGGACGATGAAGGTAAATCGATATCGTTTGGCGGTACGAAGGTACCTTTGCTTTGTACCGATTTATTTTTTTCGGCCAATTTCAACATTTCCGCTTTCAATTTGTTTAAAATGGCATAATTCGGTTGATTGATGGCAGCTTTGCTTTGCAGAACTGTAATTTCTTGTTCTTCCATTTTTTTCTCTTTAAAAGTTTTGATTGAATTGTTGCCATACAAACGCAACAGAGAGCCCCAAGTTTTGATGTGAGGATGTAAGATCTAGTAAAACAAAAATAAAAATTAATTTACTTAAAACAACAACAGAACGTGGAAAATGGAAAAAACGGAGTACACTGAATCACATAAATGATATCTCAAGCTTTGTTTCAAGTCTCAGTTAACATATTTAGTTTAGTTTAACTTATTAATTAATAATAACATTTTTTAATGACAATTCAATTATACAGTAATACCCATTATTATAATTAATAATTTATCCACCACATCTCTTTCGGCCCAGTCACGAAGAACAGTACAGGTAGAGATATAGATAACACAACAATATCGCACAATGAAAGAAATAAAGCCAAGATTTAGATGTAGTTGTAGATTATAAAAAGCCATTAGAGCTACTTTAAATCTATTCGAACCAACAACAATTGGGGAGTGGACATCTGTAGAAGCTTAACAAATAATAGCTTTTACGATTTTAAGTAATTGTGAGATCAGGGAGAATTATATTCTTCGTCCGCCGGTCCGTTCAGGCAAACTGAATTTTCTCATGTAAATATCTTCTCATATATAAAGCAATATTTAAACAACGGAACTTAATGCTCATTTCTATTGTCATTTTTTAAAATTTTTTCAGACATCAACAGCTTTTTGTATTTTTTCGTTTCCAGTTCATTTGGCAGTGCAATTGTTACATAGCAATTAGATTCTCTTACCTGTAATATAGCCTGTGATGCCAATTGCTTGCCTTCACGTTTATTTTTGCACAATACTTTGGCTGTATGTTTACCCACAGTCATGGTGAATTCGTTCTTCTTGTTACTGGTACGATTTATCTCATAATTTATATGCACATCGTCACCTAAGCCGAAATTCCTTTGCAAACATGTTAAAAGAATGGCATGCGGTGATGGCTCCGTCGTTTTATTGCAAAATTCCGCTACGCGAGGATCTTCTATTTTGATGTCATCAAAAACCTAAACGCATGCAATTATGTGATCATTGAATCTAACAATCTTTTGTTGATACATACCGACAAGTCCTTTTGATTACTTTTAGCGACTGCACTTTTATCCTGTTTAACTCCAGTTATCTTATCTTTCATTTCCGGTATAAGTATTTCAAGAGTTTCACGAGCTGCCTCTGATTTCGCTTGTCTCTTGCTCGTACCATAGCCAGTACCATATTTCAGATCATTTATAGAAACTGTGGCCGAATAAGGAGTTGCAGCGTTTTGTAACTCTTTAAATTCGTAAGTCGGTTGTTTCTTTAAAGCATGTTGCACGTATTCGTGCAGTATGCAAACATAACTTTTACCACTAGGATTCATAATCCACTCTTTACGTGTGCGCGGATTCGCGTTAGCTTCTCCCGTGGGTACCAATATTGGAAATTTGATTAGTTTTGTGCCGTCCGGCAAAGTAGGACGCTGTATATTTTTGAGGTGTTTACGATTTTTTGTAAATTTTCGCCTAGCGTTCCAAGATCGAAAACGTAAAACTCGAATTACACGAAACTTGAAAAGTCTTCTACAGTACTCATTAAACTGATCGGGTGTAAGAGATTCCTTTTGAATGTTCTCATGGACAGTTATAATTTTGGCAGCTGGCACAAGCTTTCGCAATTTGTCCTTCTCAGTGGGGTTTGCAGTCGCTTTCTCTTTCGGCGCTACCGCCACTGTTACATTATCCTGGATGGCTTCGCTGTTATTATCCTCGACAGCGGTATTGGTTGAAAACTGGAACGGACACTTATTGATTTCAGCTGGAATAACATTTGAGGCGATAATTTCACTAGTTTTAACTAATTCCTGAGATTTTTGTAATTCCGCTTCAGTTTCCTCATCCAGAGCACGACGATAATTAAGGCATGGAATCGAACCAACCGGTATGGCATGTTTCTATGATAGATAAAACAACAAATTTTAAGATCGATCGTTAACCTTCTTTTAAGAACTAACCCTTGCACTTCCGGTGCCCAGAAAATAAGGCCTGGATGTTGAGATTACTCGCGTCTTTCGATGTAAATACAAAGGCATGCCACTGTTATGAGTTACTTGGACCCAACCTTCTGGTAGAACTTCAAAATGATTATGTCGCTTTTCTAACAATGAAATCAATTTTTCAATTTTCGAAGATATTTTAAATGACTTAAAAGGCGGCCTTTACCTTCTAAAACAGTTTTGAAACGTTCTTCATATTTAGGCTTTTTCGGCGCTTTCAGATCATCTGGCAAGTTTTCATCAAGTAAATGCTCAATTTCTTCATCGTCCAAATCTAGATCCGTAGACTCATAGTCTTCGTTATCAGCTTCGCCATTCTGGCGATTCGTATCACCATTTTCACTAAAATTGTCTAAGTTTAATTTAAAAAAATTGTGAAAATAAAAAATTTTTCGGCAGAAAACAAAATACATATACATTTGGCTAAGCTTGCACACACAATAGAGCAACAAATACAATAGGGGAGGAAAATAGAATGATAGAATTAAATTAACATAAAATTCCATCTGTAGAGGATTTGTTAACTGTTTCCGTTAATCCGCTTTTACTATTTTAACCAGAAATATGCATCTCACAGTAATTATGACTTGGAGAATGTTTGCAATAAAAACGTATCATTTTTAAATAAATACATGGTTTCAGTTACATAAGCCAAAAGGTTTAAATAATATTAAGAATATATTTTGTCATCAACAGGCATTACCCGCGATCTATTCACCTGCTTTCTGATTTGCATTCGAAATGATGTCCAAACGTAAAATTGGTAACATACGCATATTGATTTATTTAATAAATTTAAATTAAATTTGAACTGATCTCTGACATGCTTTAAAATCAAAGATAAGAAAACTTGCAGCAAATCTTCTCGGGCCTTACGTTTTATCAAAACAACTAAAAGCTTAAAAATCGTTAACGCTGAGAGCTACAAATACCGTCTTCCTTTCCTATACTTACTAAATAAATGAGAAAAGCAAAAAGAGTTAAAAACATTATCTTGCCTCCGTTAAAATATGTTGATTTAAAGATAAACAACTTTGTTTTATTGATTTAAGATAAAAAAAAAAAAAAAAATAGAAAGTGTCACATAATGAGTTTAGATGTTATACTTCTAACTTGATGTGTTGTTTGTGATAATTTAATGAATATGATCAACCTTTCAAATGTATGCATTTGCATAATCTACTTACCATCGTCTTCCTCACTATTGGAACCAACTTCATCAATTACTTGAAACTGACGAAGCTGTTTATCTAATTTTTCTATATTGTTGTCCTCGTCAACTCTCTGTTTCATCTCTTTAATGGCACTCAACGAAAAAGCCACTTTCATATCATTCGCATGCTGATCCAATTTTATTTTTTTGCACTTTGATTCACAAGCTAGGTCATCTCCCAATTGCCCCAAAATTGACATTTGTGGTGATTTCTTAGTTTGTTCGGTTTCTGTGCCACTGAACATGGTTGTTGATGGGTTACTTCTGTTATAGCCAATAATGATTGAATCCAAGTATTTTCAAGTTTAAATCGGACTCAATGCCCGATTGGATTAAATCACATTGGTTACAGATGAAAACCCCTTACTTTTTATTGTTCTTTGACTAGCAAAAACACTTTAATTTTGTTTAGCCTTCCTGTTGTTCCGAAGTCACTTTCACAAATTGGTCTCTGGCTAACAATTTACGTATATGGCAATTAATCAACATGAAACCTATTGCGAAAGTACTTCTTTAACTTTTTCAAATATTTTTAAACTTTCTCGTATAAATTTACAAATTTTATAATTTCAGTTGACTAAAAATCTCCTAAATTTCTCTGCATAGTAAAAATTTTGCAATTGATTAGATCCTGACAAGTCAACAGTATGTTCAATGCAAACAATCGTATGCCATGAGATTACGATGATCGGAACGAAACGAAATCAAGAACGAAATAACATATCACAGATAATGAATTTCTTCATTTTGAATATACTTAATAGTTGAGATAACTCTGGTAGCTGTCACTTAATAAAAAAAGTAGTTAAATGCACAAAAGAATAAAATGAAAAAAATGCCGATGTTTTTATTTTTACATTTTTTTATTTCTTCTTTTTTTTTTTATGTTGAGTTAAAATGGACCAAGCCAATGAAATTTGTGGCTTATATGTCCAACATATATAAAATTCGAAAATATATTTCTTAATCGCTTATTAGAAAAACTTCTTGTTATAATCTGATAATGCGATAAAAATTGTTGTTGTGTAATTTTATTCTTAAACTTGTAACTTATATTGAAAAAAGAAATATAACAAAACAAAACACCCATTTTTGTGTTAGCAGCAACAAACCGTCCTGATTTAATAGATTCGGCTCTGCTACGTCCTAGACGCTTCGACAAGCTGTTTTTGTAGGTCCTTGCTCAACGAGTGAAGATAAGGCTTCTGTTTTATGTCTGGGACTGATTTATACTCCATTTGTTCGGAGACCTCGAATATTTTAACAAATTAAAACGACAACACAATATTTAGCAATTCGAAAAATATAATAAAGATTTATAAAAATGTATGTATGTATATATGTATGCATGTATGTATGTATGTATAAGCTATACTAAGCGCAGCTGCTTCATAACATAAAGAAAAATAGATAAACACGAAAATAAAATAAAACACAAGAATATGTATTTAAAAGAAGTGAATTACAATTTTATTTGTAAAACTAACTAACATGTCCAGGTAATAAAAAAAAATAAGCCATAGTAATCATTAGCAAGAAAAACCTGCACCCACGATTAAAGCGCAAAAGAGAAGTTCAGAAAAGATATTAGAAATTCAAAATTGTTTTTATTTTTACATACTTACTCTTACTCTCATACACTTTGCGAAATATTACGGCAACCCCGAAAATTCTCTTTATTTTTGAACAAATGTGACGCATCAGACTCGCTCATTTCATTTTCTCATTGCTTCCAAATTCAGTGTCGCGATTCACACTCGTTCATTTAATTTTCTCTCGAAGAGAGTAAGCAAGTAATTGCAGATTGTTGAGTTGTCGAATGTGAGGTAAAAATTTTGTTGCAAACTTTGGCTGAAAAAAAAGCGTTATAGAAATAAATTATTAATTGAATTGATGTATAAATTATGATTGAATGTAAAAAAAAAAACAAAAAACAAGTTGGTGCTTGACTACCGGGAATACTATATAATAATAGACACATTACGTCCAGCGGAACCGTCAGTGGCATATATATCATAGTCGTTGTTGTAATAAAGAAGAAACTTTTCTTATCATAAGATCCTCCTACAAGAGAAATGGACATTTTGCGTCAACGTAGGGATCGATTCAGGGATGTTCATGAATACTATTGGTAACAAAATTTGAGAGAGGAATTGAATTTATCTTGTCAAAAATATGATGGAGTTTTCGATAAAAAAATGTGTAGCGGCAAGAGGCAGTATCACTGCGAGATATAACTTTTTGAAAAAATAATAGATTCATTATATTGACTTTAAGTAACTCGAACGAGCTAGAACAATTTTCCCAGCTTTCAAGGAATCCATTAGCCTCTCCTTAACCATGAGGTTAATAATCTTTATGAATACAGACATTAGCGAATGGGTCTGAAATTTCTTAAGTCATTTAAATCTTTACCTGTTTTAGGAATGGGAACTACTTTGATACATCGCAAATCTAAGGATATAAAGTTAATAGACAAGCAGTTCTTAATTGCATGCAACAGGTCAGGCTTCCCCCAGACAGTACTATGACCACATCATACTTAACTCCATTACAACCTGCATTGGTCGCTTCCTTTCTGAAATGAAAAACAAACATTAACTCATTTTTGACTAAAATGTCGATGACCATTGATATAATTCCAGAAAAATGCGAGTTGCCATTGCCACACTACTCTTTAATCATAATAGCTCTATGTGTCCTTTTCGCCTTTCCAACTGCGGACGTCCATTCGTTCAGTGTTTTCATGCTGGATTGGCATATTGACAAAGAGTGTTGACTGGGAAAGACTTCCATCAAAGTTTAGGTCAGAAGGACTCGATTGCAGGAAAATTGGTTCTAGCAGACTTGATGTCAGACTGAAAATCACTTTGAGTTGATGATAAATCGGAAGGAAGATCAACTTTAGGAAGACGGTTGAATTTTGCCAGTTGACACATTAATCGTATTTCAGTTGAATTAGAAAAAGTTAGCTCCAAGGCACTGCTCGCCGTGCGTCCATTCTGATTGCAGTGAAAGGCAGGATTACCGTGAATTAAAACAATAAAACCGTTGGCACTGATCTTGCCTTTGTTGGGCGGCCCTACAAGCAATGTCCAGGATGCAGGAATCAATATTATTCATGTTGAAGTAAAAATGTAAAAATGATAAGTTACATCGAACACCTTGAATATTATATTGTAAAAAAGAGATTATATTTTAAATAAAAACGGCATCCCAGCGGATTTACTCGTAGTACTGGGCACTTGATCGTCGCGAGAATTAGCATAATAAGACATTTTTGCTTCAAATTCCTTAACAAGATTCTCAGGGAACATCGGATGGGTACATTCTTTAATCGCAGAAATCAATCTATTAAGTTCCGAAGAATACAAATAGTTGTTCGAAATCATGGCCCGCTGAGATCTTGCTACAGACGGCTTTGGAATGAACTGCATTAAATTTTTTCTTTGTTAGAATCTTATTAACGTTCTGATTATCATTCCTGGCCAAAATGGTGGACGAGTTCCTCACTGGAGGAAGTTCCCATCGTAGGAATTATCATTCAGACATTCAAAGTAGTTTGAGGTAAACTTCTTTGTAGGAAAGAATTTTTTATTCACTTGAACCACTGGACAGACACACCGTCATTTTACAGCGTTCGGTACGCTAAGGAGACTTACCACAATTGAGACAAATGCTCTCCTTGGCTATGCAAAACTTTTACACGTGCCCATATCTGCGTCGTTGTTAAAGCATTGTTTTAAGGTGGATACAAAGTAATTCGCAGGGAGATTACAAAAACTAAGCTTGATTGACTTGGAGAGAACTTTTCCTCTGAAACAAATTTTAATGCTGGTTGTCGGAATAAATTCATCCCTCTTGACGGGATTCCTTATTCGTCGCCCAATATAATCCAATCTGCCTGATATTCGATAGGCCCATTTCTAATAATTTCGAACCTTTTCGTGATAGCTCTTCGAATATACGCTTTCAAGTTTTTCTTGCTAAAATCATTATTTTTAATGAAATTGTTCGCATTGAGAGTAGAGCTGAACTGTAATTTAGTCTTTAATTGCCTTGCGAAGTGTAGGCATAAAATTAATTTCATAATTTGAATTGCCTTTGGTACCCAAATAACAAAGCTCGTCAATTACCTGGTTTCTGAGCACTATTGACTCATCATCAGCCAAAGGAGGTAAATCAACTCATCCCCAGCCATTTTCAATCTCTTGTTATTCTCAGTGGTATTCAAATACCTCACCTACAATAATCATATCAGACACAGTCTCCTTAGGGAGACTGACGATGTTGTTTTAGCTGTTATGCACTTACTAAAAATCCGGGCGAGAAACTATTTAATATATATATTTGTAAAGATGGCTTTACAAAATTGCAAACAAAAGAAAAATTTTTCACTCGAAAATGAATTCACTAAAGATTTATATCAATTATTATTGTTTCTTAATTTTGGTTCATTGTCAAAAAGCCCTTTTCTTTTTTCCCCTTTGTTCTTCTTTTTCAAATTCTTGTTTCTTCTTTTTTTTTGTTTCACTAACACAGACAAGACACGTCAGAAAAACTTTTTCAGCTGCCGTGTTGATTGTGAAAGAGTGATATTTTTAAGTTGTGATGATTTTAAGGACATAACTGTATTCATGCGTCGAAAAAAGTGGAACATTTTAAGCAGACAGCAATGCGTCTTAACGAAAATACGCAACTTATTGGCAAAAATATCATTTTGGTACCTTATGAGTCGAAGCACGTACTCAAATACCACAAGTGGATGCAGTCCGCAGAGTTGCAAAAATTGACCGCATCTGAACCTCTTACACTGGAGCAAGAATATGAAATGCAAAGGACATGGCGAAGAGATGAAGACAAATGTACTTTCCTAATATTATGCCGGAAGACGTACGAAACGACTGGAGATGAAATTAAAGCTTTAGTTGGGGATACGAACCTATTTTTGCACCCGAAAGAAGAAAGCGGAGAAAAACTTGCCGAAATTGAAATTATGATCGCTGAACCAGAAATGAGAGGGAAAGGTTTTGGTTGGGAATCGGTGCTTCTTATGTTAAAGTACGGTTTAAAATACTTGAATATTCAAAAATTTGTAGCGAAGATTGGCGAAGATAACACAAAATCCATAAGGATGTTTCAAAAAATTCAATTTGAAGAAGTGGCACGTTCGAAAGTGTTCCACGAGGTGACTTTGGACAGATACGTTACTGAGGAATGGCTGAAATGGTTAGACAAGCAAGCGCTGCTTATCATTGAAACCTATGATAAAAATTAGGGGTTTCTTGTTTTTAAGCTTACCTTGTGACAATTAACATTATCCTCCATAAATATGTACATATTTGTTGACCAACCGGGAACGTGCAACTGCTCCCAGTACGGGGAATTGTTAAATTGATATACGTTGTAGTTTAGTACTATGTTTAAAATTGCTCTGCATATAATGTATAAATATATTTGATATTTATGTTTTGCTGCTTTTGCTTTACAATAAAATCTACATCTGTTTTTGGATATATAATCTTATTAAAGTAATTCTGTAAAAACTCAAAATACATAAAACGCACATTTTTGTCGTAAAAATAATTGTAAAAGAAACAATACGAGAATGTGAAGACTTCGCACAATCATCACGAAAGACTTGCAAAAAAAAAACAAAAAATCGAAAGTTCTACATTAATATGTAAATATTAATGTCAATGATGCGGCCGCATCGAAAGGACAAAAAACATATTTAATACCGTAATGAAAAATTGTATCAATATTTTAACTTCAATTCGGGTTCATTAAAGCATCGCTTCTGACATATTTCCCTATGGTTAAAAGTTCCGTTTATGCAATCGCTCGTGGTCCATCTATAGGCATGGCATGTAAAACCTCATCAAGCAGCTGAAGAGCCCTATGTAAATGCACTTCAATCCAACAAGGAGTCTTTTTTATTGATTCTCTTGGATAATCAGGTCCCCAGCCTTTCACAAAACTCAAACGTAAAATGCACAGACGACGCAAATCATCGACTCCGATACCTGCAGCAGCTGAGAGATCTACAATATAAATGGGTATGTCAATTTTTCCTCAGTATTTGTGCCATTTATTTATTACTTCGCGATGGGGCTCCCAGTTGAGCGTTGGGTAAGCCGGCTACAGCTGCTGCCTGGGCAGCAGCAGCTGCTTGGGCGTTACTAGCTAGTGAGTGCATTTGTTGATGGCACTGCCGCAAGTCAAACACCTGGACGAGAAATTATTATTATTCCCAGATAATATCTAGTAAGTAATGCAAACCTTAATGCAAGCAGCAGGATAAATTTTATGCACAACATCGCCTGGTGTACGTCCCGCTTCGCGATCCAAATAATAACTTTGCACAAATACCGAATTATCACTAAGGCAACGCAACCAAATGTCACCTTCACCACGCAAATCTAATTGAACACCTTTACCAATATGCAGTCTACCAATATATTATCAAATTATTCAATCAATAAATTATCAAAGTGTATTAACAGCGTTTATACCTGGCTCTTTCTGATTGCTCCTGGCGGTGAACATTGCTTAAAGCTCCCAAACAAAAACGATTACCACCGGAAGGGTCTACATAACCATCGACTATAACATTTGGCTTAGCCGACGGCACTTTAAACGTTTCGCCCACTTGTGTGTCCAGCTCATAATATGCTATCGAGCACCAATATTCTGGTGGAGGCTGTCGAGATAGCAAACGCGGCTGCTGAGGTTGGCCTGTCATGTTGTCACCTGCCATGATATTGTTCCCTTTAAACATGTTAACGCGTACGAATGTAGTTAAAGAGTTGAAAATAAAAAATAAAAAAAGTAATCTTCGAAAAAGACTCATACTTACAGTAACCGTCGGATATAGCTCGCGGATCTGGCGGCTGCATTGCCTGTGTATATGTAAGCGTACTAGACCCAGTCCAAGTTCCAGCGGCCGGTGTGCCATTAGGACCCGGCGGAACTGACCCAGCACCACCACTGCTTGTAGCATTAGCGTTTTGAGCATTATTGCCTCCAGCAACTGTAGATCCGTAGGTGGTTTGAGCATAACCATTTTGTTGCATCTGAGAAGAAATGGATTGCTGTGTACCGCTACTATTAAGTGTAGCGTTAAATTTTGCCTCATTCACATTAATTTGTGAAGTGGTAGGCGAACCATAATAATTGCTCGGTTGGCTGTTGGTTACGCTGGCAGTTACAGCTTGTTGAGGTGGTTGTAGACCAAGACCAGTAGGATCTGATGGCGAACTCGTTTGTACAACGTGGCCGTTGCTCTGGGGATTTTGAGCTTGGGGTAAAGGTGGAGGAGCCATTACTTGACCAGGGTTCATAGCCCCAGCCATTGCCAAACCATGACCCACTGAAAAATTGCACAAAAAAAATGTACGTTATCGGAGAAATAGGTTCAAACGGTGGCAAATGAACAGCAGAAACCGGAAATAAAAATGAAACAAAAAAAAATTCTTACAAAGCGTATGTTGTGGGTTTGGGGTTGTATGTGGCTGCTGTTGCTGTGCTTGCCCTGTAGGTGATGGCTGCTGTGGCTGTACTTGCGGGACTAGTTGCCCAGTAGTTGTTTGCTGTGTTGTGGTTTGGTTAGAAGGTCGTGGTGGCGGTGGGGTTAGCCACGTATTACGTGGAGCGACGTCGCTTGGTTCAATTTTTGGTATTGCACGACCTGCCACAGCAGCGGCAGCATACATAGCGGCAGCGTTTATATGCCCAGGATCAGCAACTGGGTTTCATCAATGCAATTACCCCAAAATAATCGCAATAAAAAATTACGAAAATTAAACCAAAAATAACCGAAGTAAAAAAAGTTAACAAAAAATTAAACCGGTTGCCATTCTTTTAATTACCTGAACCTTGAGGAGGGTAACCGTAACTGCCCGGTGGACCAACCATTTGTGAGGGATGGTGCTGTATGGTGCCGATATCGTTCCCGTCAATATCCATTCCACCCACTAGTGGACCCGCTGAATACTCATCTTTTACAAGGCGACTTGGTCCCGATTGTAAGCTGAGCCCAGATAGGTCAATGCCAGGAGAGACTACTCGCTCATAATGATAAGGATTCACACAAACAGAATCGCATTTGAGATCAAAAGCGAATGCACAATATTTAACATGTTTCAATTCATTCTTATGAAGATCAGGCCACCGCCAAATGCGTGCATAAATGACATGGGGAAAACCTTTTCGACCCGCGACCTTGAAAAAAAATGTTGAAGAAAAAAGTCCGAAAAGTAAAAACCATGAGTACGAGTTTTGTATACCATGCTCCTTCTCAAAGAAGGAATTTGGAAAACAAACTGGAGTTTTTGTCCGACTGAAAAATGAGAATAAAAAGAAAATAACAGTCGGTTGACGCTATGAAAAGACGGCATGGTAACTTCCTTCACCTCTTTCAGGACAACATGACAACTAATTAATAATTTTTCAATTCTATTGTAAAGCGAATCTCTCACTGGCGTTTATGTGGACACATACTGTTTTCTTTCACGCCTCTGCTGTGAGAGCACTCAGAATAAAAAGCGGTAACAGGCACCGTCAATCACTAGAACAAGCCTAGCGATTAAACTCCCCGCTATGCCTTTAGATGCCAGAATGAGAAAATGATTGGAGTCACTTCCCCAACCATAGCTGAACCTTATATAACATCTCATTAGTGGACGGCCCTGCGATTTTAAGGATAACCAGAGTCATTACGAAATTCCGCGCAGCTCCATTTCCAGCCGCTAGAACCGTGACCTCCCTCCGTCCAACATCTATCGTTGTTAACTACATAGAAAAAAATTCTTTGGGGAGACGTCTTGCGAAATTCTCGACAAGTTTCGCTTCACCTTTAGGGTACAATGTGCAATTTTGCAATCTCCCACAATTTGCCAAATGTGTGGAGTTAGGAGCTTACCTGTAACCGACCATCCAACGTACGCTGTATAGTAACACATTTGCTTGGATGTGCGCCGTTCGTGGTAATGGCAGTGATTAGCGAATCCAATTCATCACGTTTTTCTTTTAATTTCTTCACCAATGATTCTATGGCACGTTTAGCAAAGCTCTCACTTTCACCGCCCTGCCGATGACACATAAGTGAATGAACGATACTTAAACAAGCATCAGCTGAAGTTGGGGCATTCGAAGGCGGCGGTGGTGGCATTTGAACTATATCACGCACTTGTAAATAAAATTAAATCAGAGAAGGTACAATTTTCTTTTATACTATGACTTAGATAGCTTACTGTCTTGTGGTCCAATTCCACTGTACATATGTCCTGGCCCAACACCAGGACCAATGGTGGGCACCCCAACGCCAGGACCTCCATTGCTGGAGCCGCTATTTCCACCGCTGCCCGTCAGCCCCACCATGCCTGTATAATCCTGGGGGACGAGGCCACCGCGTGCGTCCACTTTGCCGGCGTTTGTATTGTCGCCGTCACAAAAACCGAAATTCGACGAAGACCACAAAGTGATAGTTTTCTTAAACTCACCACTAATCAAAAAACAAAACAAGGTCCAAATCTGGTAAACACTCTTCTTCTATTTATTTATTTATTTATTTATTTTTGTAAAAAATTCACAATTTCAAATCTGCCGATTCATGGAAACTGTAAATGAGCTTTAAGAAACCTCTGGAAGAAAGTCTTCCAAAGGAGTACTAAGTCAGGAAAGAGTAAATTAAACAAAATTAATAGCGCAAAAACGGGATATTTGGAATGTTCGGCTACTTTTATGAAATTTTTGAAATATTTTTTTTAATCTGCAATTAAATGCGTCCTCCGAGTTTTTCAACATTTGATTTGGATTAACCAAAAATTTTTACAAATTTTAATATATTTCGCGAAATTGAATAAAAATCTACTCACAATTGTATGCCTTGGAATAAATTTGAACAAAATAATCATTTTGACCTCACAATGGGCAGAAGTGATTAAATCATTTCGACCTCCCGTATCACAGGAGTAATTCTATTCACGATCTTCGTTCACTTGGACCGATTAATGATTTGGAACAGTATTCAATCAATATTTTTATCGGACGTAATGAAGCATAAATATTCGACGGAATTATTAACGTATGAGAACATTCATTCAATTGCAGTCCTGTAATGTGCTGTCTTGAGATAAAATTTTATTTTACAAAAAAATTTTTATTAACCCCCTTAGGTTTTTTTTACTTTGCTTTTGAATTACATGAAGGGAAAAACAAAGGCTAACAAAGAAAACTTACCATACGAAAAAAAAATCTATATTATTGTGTACACATATATAGCGAATTTTTAAAACAAAAATAACACAATTCAAGTTACAATACAATATCTGAGGCAAGTGAAAAATTAATTCGACTGAACGCTGTGTATGTTGTTCAACGGAGGGGGTCGGCGAAAACCCATTTACAACTGAAAATAAACTTGCCAGAGCTTACAATACTTCCAAAATTAGTGGGCATTAAAGATATCCAAATAAACTTTTTTGGCAGATTTGACATTCGATCAGTTTTGCTTTTTGTCTTTAAGAAAAAAAATCATTTTTTTCCCATTTCGCGTTGAGCTTGTGAACAATGCCTGTCTTTCGCCTGGTTAAAAGATAGTCGCGTGTCAAAGAAAAGAAAAGGTGTGCCTGAGAAAGGAAGAAAACAAAAATTTGAAACAGTCATTATTTGTTTTAGGAAGAAAAAAAAAATGGAAAAGGAAAAATGGATTGCTTCAAAAGTGTTGTAAATGCTCAAGTCCCTTTGTGAATGAGGTGGGTATCGGTAAAGAAATTTGGATAAAACCATACGGCGAGCCAGATAAGCGGTTTATTTATTTGTTTACAAATTCAAATTGTATTTAAAATTTATTTTTTTCCTAAGTTATTTTTGTCAAGAATGCGCATTTATTCGCAGGAATTCAGTATTGGGTGAGTTTACTCTTACTGTTCATTGACGTTTGTTCGTTGAATGTATACAATTTAAATTTTTAATCATTTAAACTATTGAAATTTTATGTATAATTATATTAAATATTATATTATTTATTACTAAGCTAGTCACCGAAAATATATATATATATTTTCCCATTTCTTGTGCGTTATTCCTATTTTCGGGGGACGAGATTAACTTTCTTACCTTTTTTCTTATACTTTGTGAGAATTGATAAATCATATGCTTTGTATGTATACAAACAAAAAGCAAAACGAAAGCAAAAAGAAATAAACATGAAAAACGAAACTAAAACAATTTATTCTAAATTTAGCAGTTATTTATTTAATTTATGTTTATTTTGCACTAATTTAAATCTTTTTTATTTTATATGGTTTAAAATTTTGTTTTATACTCTATATTATTTTCTAAGAAATGAGCAACAAGCTGTGAACGTGATTTATTTTTAGATAAAATATATTTGTCAAATCAGCTTCGCTAATTCTATTGTAATGTGTTTAACATACCCATTTAATTTTAGTGCAATTAACCTTAGTGTAAATATATTCTTTTAATACCATTTAGCGACGTAATTTATATTAGCATAAGCAAATATATTTTATTCTTAGCATAAGCATTTATAGATTTATTACTAGCGTTATTAGTGCAAGCGTTTATTTTTAATTGACCTATTTTTAACTATAACTAAAGTAAGCATTGTATTCTGCAATATTTTACTTTTTGTAAGATAAAATTAGGTGAACACAGATAAGAACATTAAAATCTAGTAGACTCCAAGATGGAAAAATTTCCAATTGTTTTCAAATGCTTCAAGATTTTGTTCGTCTTATAAAACAGATATGCGGCGAATGCCGCGAAATCCAATTTGTGGGTTTGTGCGAATGGTCTTATAAGACAAGTCACCCTACTTCTTTCCTTTTCGTTATTATTATTTATATAACTTGAAAATCTTGCTACTAGCCAGTGTCGTCGAAATTTTCATCCTTTGTTTAACTGCGCCAACGAACCCCACCTCTTCCATCGTTCTATTAAACTCACTTTTCTTTATTTCACTAATCAATTAAAAATTTAATTCGCTTTTACATTAATTTTTGTTGTCGTCGCTTTTCGCAGATTTGTTGTTCGTGTTTTTGTTGATTTCTTATTCTTCTCTCTCAAACTATTGTGTTTATTTTGAATTGACTATGTGTAAAATTTACCTAACGGTCAACTGTCGCATGATAAACAAAAAATAATTCGAAATAATAATTATGAAAGTGTAGTGTATTTAGCATGTGACACCAATTTGATTTCCGAGTTTTTGGTTCACTCTGTCTGGACGTTTTCTTAGAGTTGCCATAATTATCATGTCACGAGTTTGTACTCACCAAGCTCTTAGATAATAAGTTTGTCTTGTTCAAATAAACGGTGCGGTTTTATTTATAATTTGTTATTTATCCTATAAGCTTTTTGATAATTGGTTTTTTAAGGACCGTATTCTGTTTCGTGTGCACTGTTTTCGCGATCTTAAATTAGTACAAGGTGGAATATAGATTTCCAAGCGAAGTTTGAAAACAATTCGGATATTCTCAATTATATGTATTTTATAATGTTTGGCTTCAAAGTTAATGAATTTTAACGAAAAATCACTTCATTTTAGAGGACTGCACAATGTAGGGATTAGGTAATTTCGGTATCGTGGCAATCTGCTAAATTTTTACAAAAACACCAAAATAAAATTTTTGTTGAAATCCTTCCAAATTCCCATTGTAAGGTTGCAAAAGTGCACTTAATAAAAATAAACTTGCGCGGATTTATGACGATCCTCATCGATGAATTTGATGAACGGTTTCTCATAAGCAAGAAATTAAAAGTTAGCAAAAGTTGTGAATTTGTTGCAATTAGACGAGAAGAGTAATGGCTGCTGTAAACTTCCACACTGAAATTGCAAGCGAAAAAGATAGCATTGCCGATTCGATAGAGGCATGTCGAACCTGTGGTATTTATTATATGGTGAACTCGAATTATTTAAAGCCATTGTTCCATTTGCCTGTGGAAAACACAGAAATTATGTTAATACGTTTAGAACTAAGCAGTTGGAATATTGAGGTAAATGTATCCATGCAATAGAAATGTATAAGTGGACCATTGAACGCAATATCGTTTCCAGATAGATGAAAATGACGGTCTTCCTCAGCATGTGTGTAGTAGTTGCATACATGAATTTCAGAAAATATTTAAATTCCGCAGTTGTTGTGTGGAAACACAAGAGCAATTTCGTCTTTTTAATAACTTAAGGCAAGGTAATCAAGCAAATATGAAAATAAAAACAGAACTGCCAGATCCGGACGAAGAAAATGTGTGCGATTTTATTTATATTAACGATTTAAGTGATAATGAATATGACGGTGGAGCTACAGCTACACCATTCAATATACCACATGCACCCATAAAAGAAGAATTAATTGAAGCCGCCACCGTACCCATTGAAAACACTGTTGATCAGCCGTTAAGCATGGCGGAAGCTTCAATGAGTATTTTATCTTCAAACATACAACAAGCGAAGTCAAACCTATGTGGCAGTTTGAAAAATGAAGACACCAATGGGGAAGGTAAACCATCGCAACCAACCCACGTCGAATGCCACTTGTGTCACTATATTTCACGAAACCAGGAAGCACATCGACTGCATATGAGTCGCGTACACGAAATCAAGGACTTGGAATGTCACATATGCGGAAAAGAATTCAAAAATTCGACTATTGTTCGCTTGAAATTCCACTTGAAATGGCATAATTTAAATAAACACATACGTTGCTCTCAGTGTGGTTTCGTATGTAAATCTCGCACCGCCTTAAAAGAACACATACGCGCATTACATGCTAGAATCAAGTGCAAACTATGCGGAAAAAGTAAATTGTCCGAAGATAAAAACATTTTGTTTATTGATATAAAATGATTTTCTCTTGCAGTGCTGATAGCTAAAAAAATGAAAAATCACATGCGTCAACATGAGTTAACTTGCCAATGCTGTTCGGAAGGTTTGTACAATTGCAGTTAACTACAACACAATAGTATCTCCCTTGACTTTTCCTACAGTTTTCCGAGAAGAGGGTGATCTGGAGAGGCACTTGTGGCAAACACATGCTGTTGAATGTCAACAAGGAGGCTTAAACATTAAGCCTAACGATGACTCAGAACTGCACAATGCGGAAGACAGTATAAATATAAGTATAAATGATTGTGCACTGAACTGTGCTCATTGTGACGAGAAGTTTGCGCAACAATCTGAACTGGAACTGCATTTAAAACAGCAGCATTCTCAAAACAACGTAAATTTACTAGAAATGGGCGCACAAACTATCGGGGTGACGTCAGGATCGCAGTTCGCAGTTTGCGTTAATGAAGATGTTAGTGATACCGCTTGCTCATTTGAATCTTATGACAAAAAGTTGAAAGAAGAAATTTATGTTTCTGCATCCGACCTGTCATCCCATCCAAATGAAGAATTAGACGTGACAACGTTAGCTCAAACCAATAACATATTCGATAAAAGCGTTGAGGAAGAAAGCCTTGATAATATAGAAGATAATTTAGAGCATGACTCTACACAGTCGGGAAGCACAATTGAAAGTGGCTCGGAGAACAATGGAAATTCTTACATAAATACAAGTACGCACTCGTTTGCTTGCGCTAAATGTACGCTAACGTTTGCGGCCATAGAACAATTGCGTACACATTATGAACTACATTTGACAAAGGAGAAGCGCAAATCTGAATTTAATTGTCACTTATGCGCAAAGCGCTTCGATTTAAAATTTTCACTTAACCGCCACTTGAAGAAGCACATGAACACATCAATCTAAATGTAGACGTTTCTTATTTTCTTGCTTTACATTTTGTTTTAAGACGACATTTTTTTAAAACATTACTAAAGTTAAAATGTCATAACACACTTTGTTAAGTGCTACGCACCGAAGGATGCGGTTTAATAGAAATGTCCTTCCGATTTGAACATTCACAAGTACTTATTAGAGAACTTGGCCAACGTAAGAATCTGAATCTATGCAAATCTTTCCATTTGCCTATCGTTTGTTGCTGAAATTCTCATTGTTCGATACTAAAAACCTAAATTTTGTTATATATATATTAAATTTAAAAATTGTAAAAAACCCAATTTAAAATTTTAGTGCAAGAGACTGTATAATCTGTTCACAAATATGCCCACGGACAAAAGAAATTTGACTGATGGCATAAAAAAGATAATAAATTGAAAGTAGCGGTCAGCGTAAAAAAAATTTGCCATCGAACAAATATATATCTATAACTGAAAAAATGCTTTACAATTGTCGAGGAGGGTTTAGACGCGGGGGTATCAAAGATTCGCCCTAAATGCGGACACCAAACAATATTCATGTTTTCTTTTTTATTCGTTTAATCAACAATTTAATTGGTGGCATTCTTCGCATATAGACTAGGGTATAGACGATACGGTCACGACCGAATATAATTTTCTTACTTGTTTTCTTTTTTGGCGTTTTCTGCCTGTTACTCAATTGATTTATAAACACCTTTTCTTTCAGTTAACCTGCATACTTTCACTTTCAAATGTACAGGAACTTTTGTAATTGTTTTTTTTTTTTTAATTTGCCATAAATATAAGAATCTTCGTTCAGTGTAGAGATATCAAATGACGGCCTTTTTTTCGTGAACATTATTTTGAAATCAAACTGAGTTCCTAACGTACAAATCATTAAAAATTTTCTAAAAAAAGATTTTTGTAATGAATATTAACTATTCTTGTTCACTAAATACATATTAAGGGATCTCAATCAATCAATAGTAATTATTAATATTAATATTAGTGAAATTATATAGAAATAATTATTATTATAATTAAAATTGACGCACTAGCAAGACTGTAGAATCTACTCCGACGTAATTATGAGGAATAATAATATAAACATATCGCATAACGGTAGTCTACGTGTGTATATGGCATACGAGCAAAGCAAAATCATAATTGGCATGTCAATGCAAATGCACGCGGAATAATAAGTGCTCCCAATTTGCATTGCTGCAGTAGTTGTCGCAGATCCGAGTGCGCGATGCAACATGTAAACGCATTGGTTGTATTCTACGCTTAACAATGACCAGTTTCATTATCTTTGGGTCATATTCGCCGACTGACAGGAAATTGCGGAAACACTGGTCATCGCTGTTGAATATTTCCAAGCAACCAAGTTCTTCCCCCGACCAACCTTATGACGAGTTCCATAAGATTACATCATTACTTGCGGGCAGACAGAATTAGATGAACTGAACCCCCTTGCGTCAACATCGCGCCATTCGTGTATAGACGTAGACATGTCAGCTCTTTCAATTTTCAACAGAAGTGGCAACGTTCGCAAACTACAGTTCAAATTAATTGTTTTTACAGGATGTATATCATAATCTATATTTTGAGGGATATGTAATAAAATATAAATGAAAGCAAATTTCTTCTTTTATTGCTATGACCACTTACGAACAAGTGCAAATTCAGACTCGCTCATTTAATTTTTCTCATTGTTATTGTGCTTTGATTGTACAAATTCAGACTTTTCTCAATGTGATTGTGCTTTTCACAACGATTCTCGATAATTTTACTAATTAGCACAAAGTGATCTTCGTCTGATTGGTTTTTATTATTTAGATAATAATGCAAGTCCATTATATGTTTGCAGATTTAATTTTAGAGATTAGAAGAGATTTACATGCGACCATTGAACTTGCTTGTCCGGCTTAATACAATCTTATAAAAGAAAAAAACAAGCAAATTATTAATCTCCAACAACTTCTTTTAATGATAAAAAATTTCCTCACATTTGTTGATATGAAAATTAGCACTTATTGCAGTTGCTTGATTACATCTGAGAAAACTTGGAAGCAATGAAAAAATTAAATGAGCGAGTCGGAATGGCTCTAATGAATTTGGCAACAATGAGAAAATGTAATCAATTAAATTTAAAAAAGAGCTCTTTCAGTATTTATTTGTACTAAGAGAAATCTCTTATAATTTGTGCATTCTCTCTCTCTGTTTACTCTAAGAAAATAAGAGATGTGATGAAAAAAAAATCCTTGTTTTGTTTGTAAACAAAGAAGAAAATGAAAATGTGGAGTGATTGCCAATTTGCAATCCCGCGCTTCGCTCTAAAATGAATATTTCTTTTTAATATCATAGTACGTATTGTTGCATCGCTGTTTTAATGAAAATTGGAAAACATTTTTTCGACTTTGTGTTTTCGCGTAAAAACTGTAAAAGCAGGCCTATTAGATGACTTCGTCTTCAAACGTTAACAGTAATTTAATGGACGAATTTGAGGAAGCTTTCCAAAACTGTTTACTTTCGTTAACCAAACTTGAGGCGAACACTGGTTCAACAAAAGAGGAAATCGAATTTGAAGCACAGAAGACTATTGACCGTTTCATTGATGTGGCCCGGCAAATGGAGGCATTTTTTTTGCAGAAGCGTTTTCTGGTATCGACGCTAAAGCCGGACCAGTTGATAAAGGATGAAAATCACGATTTGCGTATTGAGATACAGCGTAAAGAAGCGTTACTCAATAAGCACTACAGCCGTTTAGAAGAATGGAAAGCGTGTCTATCAGACATACAACAAAATCCAAGCAATTTAAATCGACCGGTAGTTGGTCCTGTTATACCTGGAGTAATGGGTGAAGGTATGGCGGGAGCTTCAGTCACGGGAGCTCCTATGGGGGTAGGAGCAGCGGCAGGTTTAGCGGTTATTCCCCAAAGATCGGGTATGTTGCCCAGCATGGTAGGGCAGATGGCGCAAATGGCCGGACAAAGTTCACAACAGCATCTTCAAAATCACAAAATTTTGCAGGCTCAACAAATGCAACAACAGCTACGTATGATGGGGAAATTACCCAAATAGTTCCTCTAATAGATGCTGATAATAAGTTAACGCCTAGCGTTATAAAGATAAAAAAGATATTTTGATATAATAATACAATATATATATATATATATATATATATATATATATANATATATATATATATATATATATATATATATATATAAATATATATATTTATATATTTATATATGAATGTTGTGTAGTTGGTTTATGTCTTATTAACTTTATTTATCGGGAAATCTTTCAGTTCCTTCTACTCTTTGCATATATATATATCCATATATATCCTTATTTATATATAAATATATATATATATATAGATAATTATGTTCTAACATTTACTTTCTGATCTCGGTTAAATTATAGTTATCTTTTCAGACATATAGTCAACCACTTTTCACAATAAGTTTACTCTCTGTTATTAAATATTAAAATATGTTGAGTAATCAAGGATTTACACACTAATTATAAATGAATACAGTGCAAAACGATATAAATGTATTGAAAGCTATATGGAAAACGCATCAAAGCAGTGGCGAAAATAAAAATTAAATCGCAAATTAGAACAAGTGTGGAGAGGACAAATACCATTTCACTTTATTGAAAGATCAGTGCTATGTTAGAACAGCTTTGTGCTGTATGTGTAGGATCTTGTACGAAATAGAAAAACAAAAACTGAAGTGAAAATCTCTTAAAGTCACTTGAGTGAGGTTAGATGTTTATCTAAATATTTGAATATGTCTTCGTATAGGTTTCTAGTCAATTTCGTAAACTTGATTGGGATCAAAGCCGGGAGCGGTGTGGGGGGGTATATTGGCTATAGGGGCTTGCATGGGATTAACTAAACCATTTCCCGGTTGCTGCGCTGCTTGGAAATAGCCTGCTGCTGCTGGATTTTGGTTCACATACAAAAGCGGGTTCATATACATGCCACTCGGGTGAGCCAAGGTCCCATGTAAGTTTAACAATTCCTTATACATAGAAGGGTCGCCACTATTCATTTCTGTGTACAACTGCTGCAAATATGTGGGCACCAACTGTAATATACCTGTCTGCGCCAACTCGGGATGATCTTTGGCTACCTTCATGTTTAATAGTTGCAACAAAATGTCGGTACGAAAACCAAATATTTTATTGGATGTGACACTGCCCGAAGCGTTACCATATTGGCCACCATACGCGTTGCGATCGTAGGCCATATACTGCGCCGTCTGAACTGTGCGCGTTTTTTCTGCTTCATATTCAGACCATGCTGCTTTACGCTCAGCCTCACTAAGATTTTCACTTTCTTCATTTTCTAGCAACGAATCGTGTTCATGATACTTAAACAGCAAGTGCTCATGTTCCGATAACAACTCTGCAAAGAGACGATCTTTAGGTAAAATGGGTATTTCACGAGGCATGCTAGGTTTTAATTCATATGTATACAATTCCAATAAATCTGATTGATTATAGTGACGTGATATTTGTTGCTCATCAATAACACGTTTAGCGGTAGCTTGTTTAGCTACCTGGCGTTCATATAGCTTTTGTTCCATAGCTCCCATGGCTATTAACCTATATATATAGCATGGCTTGTCTTGGCCAAAACGATACACACGGAATATACTCTGAGTATCATGTGAGGGATTCCATGACACATCGAAAATTACTACACGGTTTGCTGAAACTAAGTTTATACCCAAACCGCCAGCTCTCGTTGAAATGAGGAAAAGACGTGCACGTAAATTTGAAGAATCATTAAATTTTCTGCACATAGTTTCACGCTGCTCTACTGAACAAGAACCATCTAAACGAAAGTAGTCTGTTCCCACACGCCAAAATCCTTTAAAGTCGCCCACGTCACCTTAAATGGAAAATGTTTTATAAAAATAAAATTCATTTGCTTTCGTAAAAGATCATTTACCCTCATATTCGTGACCGCGTGTTTTGCTATCAATCAACGCTAAAAAATGTTCAATGGTATCCAAAGATTGCAGCGATTGAGAAAATACCAAAACCTTATCACCGATAGCTTCACACTCTTGCAATAATCTCATTAAGATGACCAATTTGGGCGAGTGATTAATATTATTAAGTTCCTTTTCCGCTACAAAGCGCTTCCACCATTCCGAGGGATCGTCATTGGGTGCCGGCTGAACTTCTTCGCTATCACTGCCATCGACAACTTCGCCGAGCTCGCGGGCATTCTTGCGATAATTACGAGTCTTCACAACTTTACGTTTTGTATCGCCCCCACCACCTGCACTGCCAAATGATTTAGACGAGCATACTGAGGATTCTGAAGTTGAACCTATATCCTCTTCTTCGTCGTCATTGTCACATATAAAATCCTCCATGGAATCATTTTCATTATTCAAGACTTTTTTACGTATCACTGAATCACTATTGATGCGCATGTTCATGGGATGTGTCCAAATTCGTCGCAATTCTTGAAAGTCCTGAAATAGACGAGCTCCTTTGCCGCTCAAGTCTGAGCTAGTTATATCACGCTGATGCACCATATAGTGTTCATACAATTGTTGCTGTAGTTCGGATAAAGTGGTATACACAACGTACTCATGTTTAGGCGGCAAGTATGGCGCCAATACCGAGTAGTCTCGCCTTTGAATGCAGCCTTCTAATAATTTGTGCAATATATGGGAGCGATGTTTCATTAAACGTATATCTCGTTCAGTGGAATCCGTATATTGGCCATTTGAAATGGGATTGACGAATCGATTTAGATACTCTTTATAAGTACCCAACAAGTTAGGTTTAATAAACTGGATCATGCAATAATCTGCATAAGTGGAATGTTAAAAACCGTTTTAGAATATTGAGAACCCTTACTACTGCAATGACAACTACTTACATTCTTTAAGATTATTTTGCAATGGAGTGCCAGTCAACACAATTCGCCTTTTGGTGCGCATGCGTGTTACCGCTTTACTAATTGAAGTTTTCTCGTTCTTAAGCAAATGTCCTTCATCGCATATAACCAAATCGGCTCCAGGATTTACAAGTGAATTTTGCAATTGTTCCCGTTGCTTTTTGCGTAACCCTTTTGCTTTCTCATTAGCCAAGATGCGGTACATATCATAGCCTAATATGCAAACGCCGCCTTCTTCAAACCATTCATTCAATTTAAAAATTCTTGTCTGCTTATCCTTATATTTGGACATATCGTAGATTTCAATGTTGCGTTTACGAGCAAAGCCCATCCAGTGCTTGAATTCACGCGCCCAGTTGTTTAAAGTACTCAAGGGAGTAATTACAAGCACACGTTCTACATTACTTTTACGCGAATTGGTTAATAAAGTGTGTGTAAGAGTAACTATTTGCGCAGTTTTACCCAATCCCATGCAGTGGGCCAATATACAACCCGATCCTTGCTTTTCTTGAGCGTCTTTAATGGTTTCAAAACATGCATCCCACATGAATTTAACTCCTGTAACCTGGTGAGGTTTCAGTTTTTTAAGCAGCCCTCTGTCCACTTCCAGTAGCGTTTCTTTTGTTTCTGGATCAAAATCCAACACTAACTCTGTCACTTCCACACTATCCTGTTTTTCATAAATTTTGTTGTAAAGTTTTTGGCGTTCTTCTATACGCCTTCTTCTTTCTTCTTCCTCCTTAGTAGCGGTTTTTGTGCTCACATCAAGATCTTCAGTTCGCATGATTTTACGTATATGTTTGCGTTTATTTCCCCCCTTTTTCTCGTCTTCATCGCTATCATCACTAGAATCTTGTTTAACGCGCCGCCGTTTCTTTTTCTCTTTAGGTTCTGGTTCGAAATCCGAATCTGAGGCATTTGAATCTTTTCGAAAAACTCTACGCTTTCGCGTTGGCATAATCTCACTATCACTACTACTTTTCGGGACACCATCAGAATCTTCATTTTCATCCTCAGAATGATTTGATTCCGATATTTTTAGTTCGAACGCAAAGTCCGAATCTTCATCATCAGAAGTGTTTTGTTTACGTCTGCCAGAGGAAGTGGATGGTTTTTCAAACATGATTTCTTTGCTACCATACATCGTGGGCGAGTTTTCCCCTTTACGGCCCTTGCTTTTGTTTGTGATGTTCTGTTTTAAATTTAAAGGTAATATAAAGCGTTTCAGTTTCACCAAACAACGTCTAACCGTGGACGGGGAGGGCGGTCCTAACGGTTTTTTAGTGTGTCGTTTATCTTTTAAATTGCTTTTTCTTGTATGCTTCTCTTTTTCACTTTCGCTTGAAGGTAATACCTCGACGTCTCCTTCACTCTCGCTGGAATCGAAAACTACTGGTTTACGGGTAGAGCGCCGCGGCAAACGCTTACTTTTAGTTTTTTCAGATTTAGGTTCCTTGTTTTCAGAAGAGTGCAGTAATGAGGCTTCCTCTTCCTCCGGCTGCTGTTGTGGTAAAGGTTTTTCGAGTAATTTTTCCAAAGGTACAATACGTAATTTAAAATTCGTAGTATTATTTGATGCTACACAGAATTTTGGCTGTTCCGTTTCCTTGGCAGAACCGGTCTCCTCTTCTTCTTCTTGATGCGTATCGTCTTTTTCCCCTCCTTCTTCGAATTTCTGATGTCGTTTTCTGATCTTTTTATTATTATTGCTTGGTGTTAAATTCGAGGTACTGGAGGAGAGCGACAAGGAAGTCGAAGACTTTGTTGCTGAATGTAAAGTGTCGTCACTGTATTTTGTACTGTTGCTATTGTTACAACTATCATCCTCCAATACCTCAGAATCCTTCGTTACAGGTTTCGCTTTATTTAGTTTCAATTCGATTGAAGTTTCTTCAAAATCCTTAAAATTCAACTGTGTTTTTATGGAATTTTCTTTGTTATCTGTGTTACATTCAACATTTTCTGAATTCTGAAGTTCAGTCGCTGTTGCTACAGTTGCCGTCTTTTCCTTTCCCATTAGATAGTTTTGTAATGATTTAATTCTTCTTAGATGCTTTTATTGTAGAGACTCTTCCTTTCAAAAGACAAAGAGATAATTAATTTACATTCGAAACTTCAATAAAAAATACACATAGAACCAAAGAAAAACTGATTGGACGAAGCACTGTACGCGTAATGAACCTTGAATTGAAATTATTAAAATTTAAGTTAGCCGTCATTGAATATATGATACCTTCCATTTATTGCTTTACTTTCTTGATTAGCTCACATATTCCGTGCATTTTATCATAGTTAGATAGCAATTGGAAGCTATCTGCACAAAGACTCCTGAATTTGGAGCCAATAATATGCTAGGGATATTGACATTCAATAATCACTATCATCTTAACTAAAAGGTTTAGATGGGTTCAATGACGCTCCTAATATCTGTAATACATTCTGTAGCACTTTTATTCATCTAACATTTTTTAGTGAAAAACACAACAAAATAAAAAAAAAATTTGTTGAGTAGCAGCACTTTTCTGTTTTCCAAAAAGGTTGTCCTATCGGAAAGCTTACCATTTACAATTTTATTTTTATTACTCATTACATGAAAACCAAGATTAAAAAATCTCATCATTATTTCGTACGCTTTACAAGCTTTTATTTCATTCTTTGAAGAACTTCCTTCCTCTTTATTTTTATGCTTTGCGGCGGCGTTACAATTTTCTTGCAGAGTTCTTGTTCTTTCCTTGCCACTAGCACGCCTCTATGTACTCTATTTAATTGAAAATTTAATTTAAATATAAATTATTTTATTTGCATAACAGTTCTTGCAGTTCGTTTACTTTATTTTACTATTTTATGGTGTCGAAAATGCATTGCAATTGAAAAAAGTTCACAAGAAAGCCGCTTAAAAACTCTGTATAAAAATGTTTTCAGGTATAGAGAGCGAAAGATTACCAAGGCTACTAAATTTTCATTTGCTTTTGTAAATATGTGGGGAATTAATTTTTGCTCGTGTGAAGTGCGAAATAAACGCAGCCTCATTCAAATTTAATTCCGAAAACATTTAAGTAGACTTTGATCATGTAGTTGAGAAAAAGCAATAAAGTGACGTAGAAAAAAGTGTTTATACGCTTTTTGCCTTTATTGATCTATTATTTTACTTCAAGTACATTGAAAAATAGCTGTTAAGCGTAATTCTCCTATTATATTTCTTATAGTTAATGCAGCTGTCATATCTGCTTCGGATGGCTGAAAAAGCGCTTTAAAATCCGCTGAAAATTTATTGATATGTTTTTAAAACAGCGCCATAAAGTTTACAGAATAACTTTGCATTTGGCAACAATTCTATTAAATTGAAAGAGCGGTTACACTGCGTTGTAAGATGCTGTAAACCTTATCGGCATGTTAGCCGTTTTAGCATGACTCACATAAGTTGAATAAGGGTGCTAACACTAAATTAGGGATAATGCTTTAAAATAAGCGGAAATAAACAGATATATTATTTTAAATTTAAAATTGAAACCATTTTAATTTTAATTACCCTACTAACTTTTGTATGGGGTTTAATAAGAGATCACCTTGTTTAATATGAGTCCCAGAGTTTCTTATTCTTAATTGCTTTGCCACTTTACCACACTTTTTATTTTGTCAGTTTAACAGAGAAGCGTAAACAGATTTCTCGTTTAACAGAGAAGCGTGAACCATTGTCATTTTTTCCCATATAACAAAAGATTTTTTGCCAACTTTGTGATTTATTACAAGCAACTCTGTGCCCTCTCCATTCTGCACACATACATGTTATTTCGGCGACAAAGAAATCTGCAGTTAACGGATTTTTAGGATAGCATTTCGGTGACAAAGAAAAGAAATATGCAGCTACCGGCTTTTTAGGATAGCGTTTCATAGCATTTTGCACCAAACCAATCGCACGATCACACGAGAAAGTTTGACAAACAAATTTCTAAATTGTACCGATATATATTGGAATTTTGGACAATGCTATGAAAGAAAGTATGCAGAATTTTTGTGTTGAAATCATCTCAGAATCGTGGCTAATAATGTACATATGAATACGAATATTCTTACATAGTTGTAATCTTTGCAAAAAAAGAGCTAGAAATAAAAAACCATATCCTAATACATGTCGTTTTTAACTTTCACTGCGTTTTTGTAGTAGTCTTCGACCGTGTCACGTACTCGTTTTTGTGGAGTAAATCGTTGTTTTAACATAGTTGTGAGGTGTTTTTATCGGACTTTATCGCATAGTATAGCATCTCTGTTTTTACGCGTTGGCCTGAGTGAAAAACTTTGTACATATTGTTCGTACAAATTTGCAAATAAAATAATCCAAGTGTGGAGCATAAAAAAATATGTGTGCGATAAAGACAACAGCGAACAAACATGATTATGTATACTTCCACATGTCCGGCACAAATATTTATGCACATGCATTTAAGCAAATTAAATCTCGATCTATGTTAAAAATATCCAATCGAGTTGCGATCTATATCTATCTATCTAAAAAACAAACAACAAGCAGTCATTGAACGAAATTTAATACGGCGCAGTAGTCATAATAAAACGCTTCAATGTCAATTTTATTAAAAATAAAAAAGAACATTCACTACGTTGACAAAATGAATATACCCCCATTCTTCAGCGGTAGATATAAAAATGCTTTTAAATTACGAAAATCACAAACACACAAATTCCTTGTGACTTGTGGTGTCTCTGTGATGTTGTCGGAATAAGGATGTTAATGTTGTACCAAACACGTGACGTAGTGGCGAAAGAGAGCTTTTCCGAAAATAAATAAATAATTCATGTGATTTCCAAGCATATGCTTTGCACAGCTTTCAAGCGATTGGTCCCTTTCAGTCCCTGCATAAGGAAATGTCGAGCAGTTTTTTTTCGATAGGACCATAGAATTGCTAGTTAGGATACAATACTCATCTGTTGTCTCTTTCCAAATGAGATACGAATTTATTTATGTTACATGTTTTTATATGTATTTTATCTTTATATCAAATTAAATTCCTACAATTGTTTAAATTAAAAAAAAAAAAAAAAGATTAAATCACTATAGGTCAGCAAGATAAATTAATCGTCTGCATTATATCATTGTTTTAGTATGCATCTGTTGTAACGATATCGGATATCGATTTAGCAAGTTATGTAAAAGCAAATTTTAAATATGCTTAAGAGAACTCAATTATATGTTACATTACTCAAGAGCAAAGATATCATGCCGGTATAAGAGTTTAATTCAGTAAGTGTATGCGTATATGTGTACGTGTTTTTATAAGTATGAGTGATATATTTATATATACATATTACGCTTGACGCACGAAAGCCATGAAAAGTTTAGACCGCACAAGGAAAAGAGTAACTGAAATGGTTTACGATTTTCTCATTATTTGCAAAACAAGTGGGGAGATGGGAGAAAACGTGGCCTATTCATTTGTTGTTGCCGTTGTTGATGCGCCCGTAATCGTCGTGGATGTTATGCTGTTTACTTTTGCATTACTGTTGTTTGAATTGGTAACCGAAACGAATTTCATGTTTTGCAAAGCTTTCAAGTTTAAATTGCTATTTTGAAATGTAGGTGAGAGAAATATTTGGCCACCGCCTTGTACGGCTAAGACAACGCGATTCGGTGCTTGCGAAGCAAAACTTTTTGAGCTGCTTGATGTATTGTTGTTGATCTAAAAGGAGAAACATGAAACAAAATTACGAATATCATTATTATTCACTGTTACTTACGTTTACTTGTTGAGTATTGCTATTTTGTATAACAATGTTTTTGTTTGTTGTTGCTGTTACTGTTGCTGCTGCAGTTGTCGACGCCTGCAGACGTAGCGTTTGACCAGCAGAGCTGACTAATATGGTTTTTTGGGCTGTCGCGTTAGTGTTAGTGTTATTTTGCTTGCTAGAAATTTCCGCCGCTTTATTGTTACTAATTGTTGCTAGACGATTTGTTGTTATTATTTGAGGCACTTGTTGTACACGTAGCACTTGATTCCCCATAATAACGGTTTGTAGCGGTGCAGTAGTACCCCCTATTGACGGAGACGTTATTGACGGCGTAGCTTTAATTACTTGCCCAGTTTTACTAATGACTTGGGCTACATTATTCTAAAAACGATGAGAATTCAATGATTAATAACAAGCGCCTTTAAGGGCCCTTTCAATGCAAGGTCTCGACGAATTTTCAACTTACGTTTGTGTGTTGTATTTTGACGGTATGGCTGTCGACTATTGAATTTGTACTCTCTTCTTGTGTGCTTGATGGCAATTGAGCTTTCACTGCTGTCATTAAAGGTTTATTAGTTGTAGCCAAAATGACTTGCTTGCCTTGCAGATTTGCCAAACTGAAGTTGCTAGTTTGTCCCGCGGCATTTATTATACGTATGGGCGAAGGGGAAGAAGGAGAGTGCGCTGCCACAGTTTTTGTTGTTAGAACTTTCGTGCCGGGTGTAAGCACACGTCCTACAGACGAAGGCGTAATAGTTTGCGTCGCTCTAACTGCGCCAGAGCTTCCTACGTGACCCTGGCCTGCTTGGGTGGTAATAACGCGTTGACCCATTGTCATATTAGTACCACTTAACGTTATTATGTTATTATTGACACTTTGCGGCACAGAAACAATAGTGAATTGTGGTTGCCGTTGTTGTTGTTGGTAAAGATGAGTTTGAGCTCTGGCTTGCACATTAGCGTTCACTTTTATAGGATTTGCACCTGCTCCAATACGTAACGCGCCGCTTTGCTTCTGCATTAAATTTTCCAATGATATAATTTGCTTAGTGGGCGTGTTAGTTACAACACGCACATTGTTTGCACTTGACTCATTTTTCAATTGGGGATTCGTTTTGATAATCCGTGCAATTGCCTGTTGATTTGGTAATCGTTGTTGCTGTTGCTGTTGTTGTTGTGTACCGTTGTCCTTCGTTATCACTGCCGCTAGTGTCTTTGCGATTCCTATTTGCTGTTGCTGTGCTGTTCCGATAGTGAAATTCTGATTGCATATTGCTGAAATTGTTGATTGCTGTTGATGCTGAGGTTGCTGTGAATTCTTCCCGCCCACTATTTGTACGGTTTTAATTTGTATTTGCGGCTGAGCGTTACTCGATTGCTGTTGTTGTTTTAGATTTTGTATCAAAACTCTCTGTTGTTGAGGCGTTAAATTAGCGGCGTTAATTGTCTGTATTTTGTTCAGCGCCGTTGTTGTGGTCGGCGCTGCCGCCGTCGATACGTTTGCACTCGTACCACTAGTTGAGACAATTGGCACTTGCTGCAATACAATATTTTTCTGAGATCCCGCTGCTGACAAAATTGTGCCGGTGTTACCTAACCAAGGAAATGAATATAATATTTTCGTCTAAACCGAAGAGTGTGGCTACATTAGTTGTTTCATTCACACCATATGTATATATATGCATCTATATACATATATATATGCAATATATGCAATATATATATATATATATATATATGCAATGGGTGCTGCACAGAAAAACATATTAACATCATACAAACATCAACTTACCCAAGATCAGTCGTTGCGGTTTTGAACCGCTTACTGACGTTTGCGTGTTATTTCCTTTTATCATAACATGTTGCTGTCCAATAAGGTTCTTAGGTTGTAGGTTGGCAAAAGCTTGACCGGGAATCTTGACAATGGAAGCCGATGTATTCGGACTGTTCGCAATGCTCGCAACACTCGCAACACTTCCAACACCGCCGCTATTTATCGTCACGATATTATTTGAATTGGCCTTATTGTTAATGACCTGAAATTCTGGCGTCGTTTTTTGTTGTTGCGGATGCTGAATTCGATTTATATTATTTGCCGAGGAAACCACTGTATTATTAGGTGTTGTTAAAATGCGTTGTCTGCTTATAATATGTCCCGTAGGTGTGCTAATAAGAGATTTAACACCTGAAGCAGGAACCAAGCGTATGAAGTTCTTATTCGATGCTGATGCAGTGGAAGTGGGTGCTTGAATGTTTAATGTAGTGCTTGTTTGTTGGGAAAGGCCAACACCCATGCTATTTGCCAAGTTTATGGGCATTATAAGGCCGTGTTGTTGTGAAGTTGTACGGTTTTGTATGGATTGCGTTTGTTTTACAGGTTGTTGAGGGGATTTTCCAGCATGTTTACACTGGTTCCCAGATGAAGATTGTTGATTCACTTGATTAATAATAATGGGCTTATTGAGAGCAACACGTTTGCCGCCTAGGGTTGCAGTCGCAGTAAGCGGTGCTGCCGATTGGTGTGATGAGTTTGCTATGTTCGCTTCAGCTGTCACAACAGAATTGTTGGTATTGGCGGCTACTTGTACTGTTTGCAAGCCTTGAGATGTTGCTAAAATAATAGAGTTGTTTTTTCCATCGTTATTACTGGCAGACACTTTAGATTGAGGCATTTGAAAACTGTACTGCTTCGTCGCAGTGTTTGTTGCAGTCAACGGCAAATTCGAGCTTCGTGTGATTTTTAAGAGAGACTTTTGTTGCTGTTGACCGCTGGGTGATACGGAGTGATGCGGAATGTTGTATTTCAAAGGCGGCACCGGTGGACACTTATTGGTTAGAACTAAGTTTTGTTGCTGGGGAGATATTTGTTTTTGCAACTGCCGAGAATTGGCACTGTTTATCACTATTGGATTAGAAGGTACTAAAGCAGGCAACGAGATTAAAGAACCATTGCTGCTATCTCTGAAGTTAGATGTTGGCATTTTATGCTCAGAAAGGGAATCATCTGTTTTTAATGGAGTTGTCCTGGTTTTACGAGATGGTAGCTTTTTGGGCTTTCCTAATCCTTGATTCTGCTGATGTAAGCGTTCAAATTCATTTTCGGAACGATTACGATGCAAGTAAATCCAGATTTTACGTTTGGGATCGTAACGAACACATGGATCATGTTCAGTATGCATACGATCTAGAGCGCCACTTACAATGGTTTGTAAAACGTTTTCGGCAGCATCACGGTTAATGTATTGGGAGCATTTAAGCAACTCTGAAATATCAGCCCGGGTGCCTTCACCATTTGGTAGTCGGGCTGTAGCATCCCTTACTAGCGTAAGTATCGTAACGAAATTCGGCCGATCCCCTACCATCATACTATGACCTCGCGCTTTAGTCAAGGCTAACATTGGTGTGTAGATACCTTTCACTGGTCCTACTACGCTTTCGTATCCATGCATACGGTATGTATATGCTTTGTGGGGCTGTTCAAAACGTGCCCTTTCTTGCCGTTGAAATTCGCCGATTTCTACTGACGTGGCCGGCCTAACCGTCCAAGACGTAGGGCATCGAGGAGGGGGAGGCGGGGGCGTAATTCCACCATTGCTATCATAACCTCCACTAGAGTCTTCATTTTCTACCGGGCTCTTGTGCGATGTAATATCCATTTTCATTTCACTACTTTGTATGAACGGTAAAGCCCTTTCGCTTTGTTGTCGCCGCTTTTCCATCCAGGCCTTACACAAGCTAGATAAACGATTATCGGAATCCCGTCCTGCACCTATCCATTGATAAATATTTATTTGCGCTTTGAACTCTATATAGGGGACATATTCTTCAGGTAAGCCGATAAAATCACCCACCAAAAAATTTATGGCCGATCGTAATAAAGTAGACCAGTTATCGGTCAGAGAGTACCATTCGTTCAGGGCTGTAATCGGATTTCGTAGCCATATTTCAATTTTTCCTTTTAATTCATCATAACGCATCCGATGATTAGGTGTGGCACAAAAAAAGTCACGAATTAAGGAGAAATAGGAAGCGTGGGTTTCTTGTATAAGTTCATTTGCACATCTTGTTGGAGACACAAAAATTTTTTGGTTACAAGTTTTCATCTGCTTTGTGTGATTGGCTTCTGTCAAGGGACTGGATTTAGAAATAGGTTCTAGTTTGGGAAGAGGATGACTTGTTGACTTGGTGACTGTTGATATCGAGTCGCTAGATGGCTGTTGCTGCACTTCCTGGGCATTTGGTAATACTTCGTTGGATATGACGAAGGCAGGTAGAGTTTCTTCACATGTACTCGAAAAAGTCTCAACCTCTTCTTGCTGTAATTCCACTTCTCCGTCCAGTACACTGAAATCTTCATTGTCTGCTGTTAACAAAGACGAATCGCCCATACACAATTCTATGTTATCCACATGACCGGAACTTGACATTAAAGGCAAACTCAAATTGGCATCCGTTGATAGCGAGTCCCTTCGACTCGTGGCGTTTTGATATGTTTCAGCTTTCTTCAAAGGCTGTATGGGTACCAGAGCAGGAGGTTCACTTAATTTTATATTGCTTTCTGCTGAAATGTCTGCTTTGGTATTAGCGCATACCACAGAATCTTTATTGGTAGACAGAACAGTACCATGCTTCGGTTTACGCCCTGGCGTTTTCCCCAAAGAAAGCACGCGTTTGAAATTACCACCGATTTGGGCTCGTGCACAAACATCACGTAACCGTATATCCGATGTTTCGAATTCTGGCAAAGTCTAAAACGAAAAAACAATGAGTGGATAACAACCAAACAACAACACTTTTTAGTTTATTTACCGGTTCTGTTAACTTTCTTCGTTTATGTTCCCTTAAACATTCTCGGAAATTCCTATTGCACAAACGCACTACCTTGGATTTTAGTTGTGCACGGCAAGCATCTTCATCGTCAAGATCCCCTTGCCGTTTAAAAAGAGTGCTGTAAATGCAGCGGTCTGCAACGCTGTTGGTTGGCTTTAGATGGTCACCAGATTCTTCAGAAGTCCGACTTATAGAGAGTTCAAGCTTTAATTCTTCAGCAGTAAGATTATCTTCTTCGTCCTCATTAGCACTTAGATCTTCATCTCTAAACCCAAGCTGTTGGTTCATTTGCGAAATTTCGAAATAAAAGCGTTTGCGGGCCCTAATTGCCGACAGTTTGTTATCCGCATACAGTTGAGCAGGTTTAGGTTGCAGGACTGAATTTTGCGCGACTTTCAGCACCGCATCTGGAGCAGATTGATAAGCTGACTCCATCAAACGCTGACGTGATAGAAACAACTGCTTTGCCAATTGTGAGAGCTGTTCACATTGTCGAAAGCGTTGTTCCCGCCGCTTCGATTTCGCTATGCTTTGTCTGAGTTTTAATATGTCTGGTCGGCAGTTTCCCTCTTCTAACTGCCGTTGTAAAGTGGCTAATGGGGATTGTCCGAATCGTTTTAATTCATCACTAAAGAGCATAGAGATAGTCCGTGTTTGTTCTACGGCGGCTAACTGTTGTGGCAACAAGTGCGTAAACCGTGGTAAAAATTGTTGTAAATGATTTTGCACCTGTGCAGGTAACTCGCGCCACGTATCCAAGGAAAAGAATTCATAAAATATATTCGGATTCTCACAGAGACCTCTCGGTAGACTCAAAATCTCTTTAGTGATTTTAGTCAATTCTAATGAATCTTCCTCAGCTGAGTTGTCTTCATCGTCAGAGTCAGAAGATGACGACGTTAGGCTTGAATCATCTGAGCTTGCGCTCGACGTAGACAAGTAATTTTCTTCCATTAACATCACATTTCTTTCACACTGACTTGCTGCAACATCCATTGATTCACTAAATTTCCCCTCCGACATTTGAATAGGAAATGATTTTCAAGCACAAACACACGCAAATACCTTCTAAGACCCTAACCTCGTCAAAGCACACGGTATTCTGAAAAATGATAACGCACGAAGAAAATATAAACTATTAATTACACTATCATTACGGCACATTTTTAACACCTCTTCAAGCAATTAAGTTAAAAGTTTTACATAAAATTTCTCTATACTTGTTTTAAAATTTTTTATTGCTCATTATGTACTTTTTATTCTTCTTTCACTGTCTCGCACATTCGCAGCCACAACGCCGCACACTCTAAACGGTGGCCAGTTGCATCATCAGGCGAAGATTACATTTTACAGGCAAACAGCATATTGTTTGTTGAATATCTTCTTAGCGCCCTCCAGTTTACACTTCTAGGACTTACCAATATCGAATTTCAGTGCCCAAAAAGGTAAACTTTTACAGCAGCACAATTAAATGCAAATAGCCTCGAAATTTATTTGTCGTTTTTTCCAACAATAAATGCGCAATTTACATGATTTTCCGTCGTTTCTTTCGCAATTGTCTGCTTGCTTGTGCTGCTCTACTCGTGTTTTTTTCACTCGATTGTAATTTTCTGAACATTTTTAAAAGCAAAGTGAAGTGTCATTTAATACAAACAATAGGCCATTTTTCTGATTGGGGAATTTTTAAGATTGTGCAGCACTTTTGTTAAATTTTTGATCTATCGTGAAGTTAATTGATATTTAATTCTTTTCAATCGAAATGATGGCAATTAGAGCGCTTTTTATAATAGTATAGCGGTTTTTTACACTGTAATGTTATTGCGAACTATTGGATGTTACGTATAAATATTGGCCCTCTTTTTAATATAAGTTTCTATGAAACTATATACAAATATTTAAAATAAAATGCGCTTGGTTTGAACTCTAAAAGTTATATGAGTTATCTTTGGATGGCAAATGAGTAGGGACTTGAAAAGTTGAGCTTTTGGACGATAACGAAACTAATTAAACTGTATGTCATTTAATGAAATAAATTCTAATATTGAGGAGACTGATACAATGAGGTATTATGCCTATTTTCGGTTTGGGACTTAAATATTGCAGATTTTTTACCTAACTTTGTGATGATCATAACCATATGTTTTTGTCTACATTTTCCTGCAATACAATATGGTAGCGCGGCTCGCAGTCTTAGACAGTCTTAAACAGTCGTAAACAGTCTTAACCACTTCTGAACGGTTTGAAAAAATATCGGAATTCAACATAGAAACCATATAAAACCTTATAAAACAGTCTTAGACAGAAATATATATATGTACACATTGTATCGTATTGTACATATCTATATATCAGTTATTGCACTATTTCATTGTTATATGCTATTATTATATAATTCAAATATTCTGTTATTTCGTTCTTCTATAAATTCTGTAAGTCTGTTATTCTTCTACCCATGGAAATACCACTTGGGATTTTTTAGCCCGGCAAGAAATTGACGCCTCATTGTGTCAGCCCTCTAAGAATCCGAATTAAAAAAAATATCATTGGGGTTATAGACGAGCCATATAGAACCATGTAGAACTCAGCCATTTGGTTATCGCTAAGTTTGGAAAATTATAGCTCTGATTATAAGTAAACTTTTAATTTTGATATATACAAATAAAATAATTTTAAGTATTATTATATTTATTTTTTTATTTTTGCTGACTTGATTTTCACATCAATGCGTACTGCATAGAAGCTAAAAAACTTTTAAAAGACTCGGCATGGAAATAAATCGGTACAAAGTTTCTTAATTTATTAAACATAGTTTCTAAGTAATTTTTGCACATAAATATATCAAAATACCGCTTCTTGTTTTTCTTGGTGTAAGATGCCTCTTCTTGTTTTTCGTGGTGTAAGCTGGTGGTTCTTTTTCAAGTTGGTGTAAGATGGCATTTATTGTTCACGTTAGTGTAAGATGCTTGGTCTTAAGGCTTATATCGTTCTTCGTACCGTACCTTTATTAGCTTGGTTTTTTTTTCAGTTTATTACTTTCTATATCTATGCTGGTCCAGGAGAGCGGGGCTTATCGCTGGGAGGTACAATAATTGAATAATTACTGCTTCGGTTGCGCTTTGCTTTGACCTCTGAACCTGAATATAAAAGGCACCATATTATTAAATATTGTTTAAAATGTATTCCATCATTTACTCAAGGAATTGAGCTATGAATAAATTCTCACAGCTTAAACAAGTTTGTTTGATTTTCTGGGACTACAAATAAGCCTTGTTCAAACTTGCTTTTCAAAAATACTCAGAGAATAATAAAAGTTCTTAGGATTTTATTGCGTGTTGTGCCGAGTATGACCTATTTAAGGCAAGTTTCTTAAGCTTGTTATAGAAATTTCGGGAATAGTTAGGATACAACAAAAAATTTTTATTAGCACAAAAACGTTAGCAACCGCAATTCTATTAAACCAAGATTCTATAGAACCAAAATTCTATACAACCAAAATTTAATGGTTATTGACATTACAAAAGTGCTGTCTAATCGTAATTTATTGAACGTGTCAAAAATTTATGTTGAAGAAGAAGCAAATTGGTTTATACATGCTCGCCAAGAGTTGTTTTGAGAATTTAATTGAAGTGAATTCAGTGTTACAGCATGTCTACAGTGACTCGTCCGAAATTGAACAAGATTCCTGGTGGATGCATGCCCGTAGCTAAAAAGGACCATTACGTTGAAGATTTAAATAAGATGACCAACTTACAACTGCGGGAAATTAAAGAACGTGAAGAGAGACTTTTGGCCAATAAGTAAAATAATTTGAAATTCTAGGCATCTCATTACTAAATTTCGAACGTATACTATAGAAAACAGTTGCAAAAGCTACCGGATAAAGGAAGACGTATTGTAACTTTCTACGATAAGCTGATCAAAGAGTTGGATCGAAGAGCTAATGTTGATCAGGCAGCGAAACTTTTCTCTCAATTAAATATTGTTAAGAAAGGTGAACATGTCATAAATAATCTGGAGTGGGGCAGCGATGGTTGTGATCATTGGGATGATGTTTTGGATAGTGATGATGAACATGAAATGGATCCGTTACGTATCTTGGCTCAAAAGCAAATGCACGAGCCTCGACTTCAATTACTAAAGCCTGAGGTTAAGTTAATCACAGAACAAGACTTAAAAGAAATCGGATCAGGCAGTAATTCAGTATGCAATTCATTGGATGATACAAAAGCAATAAATGCTGATATTGTGGCTATTGACGTTGCGGACAGATTGGGCGATTTAAAACCGAAGTTAGAAGCTTTAAATAGTTTTAAAAAAGGAGGTTGTATATCAAAGCAAAACTTCGAGGCTGAGCCCCACGTTAATTATTTGCTAGAAAAAACGGAACGTAAAGATCAGTGTGTTAAAAAAGATAAATTTAAACCCTACCAAACAACGCTTTCGAACGTTCACGATCCTCAGAAAGAAAAAATGCGAAAAAAAGGGAAGCATTGGGAAATTACTGCTGCCACACCACCGCCCATACAAACTAATGGCACCCAAATGTTAAGCTTGCTTGATTCGATAGAACTTCAAACGCGGCACCTGCAAAAACTTAAGGTATGCGCAATTTGTTATCCCAGATAATGATTAGCTTTCTTGTTGTCTTTCTTTTTATTCTTGGCAATGAATTTTTAGGAATTACAGGAAAAACAAGCCACTGATCGTTTAAAGACACAATCGTCCCGCTTGTCGGAAGGAAAAATTACGTTGCCCAACGATGAAGATTTAAGATCGCGCCCTTGCTTTACAAATTATCGCCAGACTGACAGAGGGCGGAATGAAACAGATTGATATCTATTATTCAATAAAAATCTGCTAAAACGAAAAGTGCTGTTGAGTTATGGTGTGAGAAAAATGGAGACGATATGAAAATGAATTCAAATGCACTTCCTTCCGATTTGCATTCATCAGGCATTGCTCCGCCGCGACAGAATTCTTTATAGCCATCACCTTTATCCATCGTCGTCACGCCGTCATGACGTCCGTGATATTTATTTTAGAATTAACACATTTGAAATGCTCTTAATTGTTGTTCGGCATCTTCGTTCGAAAGAACGAACGTTTGACGACGTTGGAGATTAAATGAGAAACGTTGTTGAAGATGGCTCGTTATATGCAAATGATTCTTTAGTTTGTAAATGAATAATTCATTGGGTTGTATTTTCTTTTATTGTATCATGAAATGCGATTACTATTAGTACAAAGAAGCACATCAAAAGTTAATCATTATATTGATAAAAAATGTTGCTGCATTGCGACATTTTTTCACATAAATGAAAATAGTTTTTGTTACGCGAATTATTGAATATTAAATTGAATAGAACTGCGTAGCCGTAGACGCTTGCAATTCAATTTGCCCCATTTTAAATTGTAAACGTTGTAACCATCTTAATAATATTCTACTTTGTTGTGTTTGTTGCTCTTGATAATCCGGAGCATAGTCACGCACATTTTGCAGGCGTACGTGCAGAGTATCCGAAAGCTAAAGAGAGGAAATACTAAGTTAATGAAAATTTTGGGAGATAATACAATAATTTTATTTACCTGCGTCTGTGATGATAACACTGGACTCCATAATGGCAAGAGTTTGCTTAATACAGTTGAATTTGTTTCTCTTAAGGCTTCTAAAAGACTTAGAAAATGCAAATTGACCATTTCCGAAAGCTAAAGCGGTATAAAACCAACACAAGAACAATCATCATCAATCAAGAACAATCATCAATCATCAATGTGGCCAAAATACGTTTAATTTACCTTTGCGTTGGAGTTTTGCGAAAATTCAGCTGTAGTGTCCTTTGGGGGCTTTGAATGAGAGACCAATTGCAAGATACAAGGCGTTACTTTAGCCCAAAACTCAAACAGTACACCCATCGTATTTCCCTCTGGATTATTAGATGCGTGGGCAATTTGTTCCAAATAAACCGTCCAGAGTTGACACAGAGTGAAGGCATGAAACAACGATGACATATGCAAGACGGACGCCTTCGATTGTTCCGTGAACCCGGCAAATATTACTTGAATGTGATCGGCTATATGACAAGAGGCGTCTTGTGGTACTGGTTGATAAGGTTGATTATGAAGTAAGGCTGAATTTCCTGAAGTCTGAGCAGGAGTTAACCCAGCTAGGTGCATGGTAGAACGCCTTTGCATTAAAGCCATATGTGTGAGCGACCCCAACAGCAACCAGGAAAGCAAGCGCATATGACCGACGCACTCAGTAAACTCTTTTGGGCTAGAAGTTGATCAAAAAGAAAGACGAAGAAGAAAATCAAAGTAATATTCATGTATGGAGGTTGGGCCTTGTGTCGAAATGTAGCTTACCCCTGCTGTAGAGATGAAGGGGCATTATACAGCCAAGGTAAGTAGCGCGCTACAGCCTTGTTGTCTCTAGAATTTCCGCGAGACATTTCCATAGCCAAATATTGCGAAACGGCTCCTTTTAAGACACCCCCTAAGGTATCTTCACTCAAACCGTTTTGCGTTTGACTGTTCTTAAAGTTCTGAAATTTTATAAATATAGTTTACATGAAATTTTCTTTTTGCACTTTCGAAAATTTTACCTTAATCTTATTGAGCGTATGAAAATCGGCTAAAAAATCGATAACGTCATTAATGTACTGGCGTAAGCATTCGGCTGCGTTTGTCGTAAGCGCTGGCGGTACGTCAGGTATGCCTTGTAAAGTACCAGGTGGGAAAGCACAACCCGCATCCAAAAGCACAAAGCCAATTATCATTAGTAAATTATGATCCGGAACGCTGATTTTGAATTTCAGAGCTTGAATAAATTCGAAAATCAACTGACGACATAAATATTGCTTGTCACGATCCCGAGAAAAACTTCGCCCGTATATGCATATATCGTAAAGCACGTGGTATTGCAAATTGGTGTGTTGTACACAATAGGCTAAGATTTTTGAATAAGGATCCAACAAAGTTTTCGGTACACAATTCAAACGCAAAGTAGCTACAATTAAACTAAGTAAATTTTCGTGGTTCGTGATGGTTGGTAAATGGACTAAAGCTTGGCGTAAAAGATTTTCCAAACTTGTTGTGGCCTGAATCCAAGCCGCTTGACTGATGTTCGAATCCACTGGGATGCATTGCAAATATTCCGCCATATTGCGGAAAATGACGGGTAATAATTCCAAAGGTAGTGATTTCTTTGCCTGCAAAGCTTCACAAACCATATACACAGGGCTCGAAGCGTTTAATTCTTGAAAGTCCTGCAGGGCTTTTACTATACTCCGGAACGTGTTTCGCCTGATTTTTTCTATGGCGAAAGATTTGAATTGCTTGCTATTCTCTCAGAATTCATAAGGGCTTACTTATGACATCGGTTTGTAAAATTTGTAAGAAAATACCATTTGGTGTTAATTGATGTAAAACACAGCGTAAAAATTGTAAAGCTACGGCTTGAGCACTGCATACCAACGGCGGACCATTCTCTCCTTGCCAGGCAAACGTACTGGTTGATGAAATCCTGGTATAAGCCAAAATGAAAAATAAATTATGTCCTTGCGGAAGTATTGCTATTTCTTACGGATTTGACTTACTTTGCTGTTATGGTTAAGATTTCTGGTAAAAATGGTGCTGCCATCGCTGGTTCACGGTGTATGAATGTGCCTAAAATTACAATTAAAAGACCGACTTCCTCGTCAGTATATTCTTCGATTACAGCGCCGCATTCCGAACAGCGTTCGCAAACAGTGTAATCTCCGACGCGACGAGTACTCTGTTCGGAAAACAAGAACATTGACCATGAAGGACGGACAGAAGTTTAGTAAGAGTTAATGGCAAAAAATTAAAAAAAAGGTAATATTTATTACAGACTGTTGTTGTTGTTGTTCTTATTTCATATGTGTTTGTGGACTCATCGCTCCCGCCTTCACATTGAACATGTATATCACAATCTTGGCTTCAACGGGTTTTTACTGCTACAAATCTTGCTTTGGTGAAATTGCAGCCTTTCTATCCTCGAGGTCGCAATGCATGACCCAGAATCACGTCGACGTTCATAAGCTTAGTTACGCATCTGGGTTTAAACTCTGAAGACAGAAAATAGCTACATGCATGTCCATTGCTACTTTTGTTCAAGTTAGCTGTGTCTATTTCTCATTGAATTAAATTTGTGGTTTAAATACTGACTGGCTGACTCGCAGTCGTGGTGCTAACGCCATTGGATTGATAGGTAATGCAGGCTTTCTATGCCTAAAACCTTTCGTGTCGAGGGCATAGATTGAGATGAGTAATAAGGTTTCCTATGAAAAAGTTGCAAGAAACAGCTTGTCTTTCGCTAATGTAATTGGTTTCTTGGATACAATGAGCCAGAGAATTCAACAAGAACTGAAGGATTGCTGAAGTTTCCCTTTATAAATTCTTTGTTTTTGCACAAGTAATTAACTAACTACGTTTTTCTTTTTATATTTACCACGCGATTCGGCTGATGACCCGATTGTTGTTGTGTTCCGCCATTTTCTTGTCCGTCTTCCAGTTCGTCAAACTGTTCATCGGGAGATTGGTAAGGTGGTGGTGGAAATGAACCGGCATATCGAGAACGCATGTCTGGCAAAATATTCATATCCATGTTGAAAGGCGCCATCTTTTGACGAGGTCTCTTAGAGCTATCCGATTTTGTATGCGAACTTGTTGGCATTTGAGCAGGTCCAGCTACAGCATTTCCTCCATCGCCACTACTGCTATTCATTCTTACTTTTAGCTTCATCGTTCTTAGAAGAGACGTATGAGGATCCAGGGTTTCTTCTTTGTTCATGTTGTTTACCCCGCATGTTAGAGATTCTTCCAAAGCTACTTGTTTAATTAAGCGTCTAGGGGAATTAGTACAGCTATTAGATGTTACGTCGTCTTTCATACTTTCGGATGCATCCAAACTATCTTGTTTCAAGTGACTTATATCGGGTAGATGGAGGCCTTCTCGCACACGCTCAACTATTGCGGTAACACTCTCTTGTGGCCCAATTGGTAATAAACGTTCTGGAGTTGGTATTTCCAAAGAAGTTATGCTTTTTGGTGTTGGTAAGCAAGAGCTATCTAGTTCATCCGTAGGATTTGGCATAACGTTCATTTTGGAAAGCGGAGAGTCAGGGGAACCGTAGGCTTTTTCGGAACGTTTAAGGGTCTTACTTTGTGGTTTAGTTTTGTGATTAGCACTTAAGCGCGAATCATCAGTACCAGGTGATGAGCTGGAAGCATTGCATTCCACAATAGTTTTTTGACGACCCATTACTTTTCTGGCTGATACTAAACTTTGCTGGGTCTCGATGATTTTAGCTTTCGCGATACCTCGTTTCTCGGAACCTTCTGAACTACCATTAGTTGAACGTGAACTATTACTAGACGCCTGTGAATTTTTCGCATCAATCACCTTAAATTGCGTATCTTGTAAAGTACCTAAGGCTTTTAAATGATTGGTAGCTATGGCAGCAAACATTTTTGAAGTGGACGTAGTGCCTGAATCGCAGAAAGTTTTGTTACGCACAGTAACGGCTCGATGCACGTCAACGGGCGGGCTTATAATAGCTGTTTCCGTGGTTTCTCTGGCCACCAACGGGGTAACGATCATACGCACGCCTTCTTGTAGGCTGTGACGCGAGTGTGTAGTCACGATCGTTGTAGACACCGTGTCGGCCGCTGTAGCTTTAATTTTTGTGGTATATGTATCGCCAGTCTTAGTGGTGATCAGGGACTTAAGAGTTTTCGAAGATTTTTCCTCGTGTAATTCTGAAGTCTTACGCTGCTTTAAAACTTCCACTTTAGTAGTAGTTATCTCTTCCAAATGCATGGTGTCGTCAAAAGAACCCTAAATAGGAAGAAACTAGAGTAGTCGTGAGAACGTTGATTGTTTTGAATAAAATCTACCGGCGCACTACTTCCTTGCAGAGTACTATCAGAGAGATCACTTTCTGGTATGGCTACCAATTCAGATTCAGTTTCATCGGCATCCAGACTAGAGTCAGTGTACTTTCTGAACGCATGTTGCAATTTGGGAGTAAAAGCTACATTTTGTCCTTTTCCTTTTGAGGCGCCACTAGTGCCTTCCGAGGGAAACATAGGACTAGCCGGTGGACTTTGTTCTTTATCATCCGGATCTGTTCCCAACGACGGTTGACTAACATCCCTGGAACGTGTAGTTCCTGGTATATCCAAAATAGTCGTGGGTATGCGCCGGCATTGATGAAAATGATTACGCAAGCTATTCATTACTACACGTATCGCGGAGTTAGTGTATGAACTTTGAGGTGGCTGCGTATAAGAATACTTATATAAAATCACCAGCATAGTGAATATCCAATTTCGACGTGGATATTGTTCCAAATGCCATAAAGAATAATTAAAGACTTGTTTTTGATATGCGTCGCCGGTTAAGTTATGAGGATTCGGAGCGTAAAGGATAACTTGCATCACTGTTGGTAATATATGACCACCGATTAAATGATTTTGATCCAAGACTTGTGGCAAATTAGCTAAAAAAGCATTGAAAACAGCAGAAGCCCTACGAGGGGGAGAGAGTAAAGAAGAAGAATTTAAGATACGTTTTAGGAACAGATATTCAATTTTTTACCGCAAACATTCTGCTGTCGCGTGGAAGGTTTTGTCCAATTGATTGTGACCCAACAGCAAAAATAAGTGCTTCAATACAATACTCTGGGTCTTTGAGATCGGTTTATCCTCCGAGGGAAAAGCTTGATCCGTTCGTGACATGAATTGCATTAATAAGAAGACCAACAAATGAATTGTTTCACGATCGGATTCTTCCAATTCAGTTATACGACTCAACAGACCCATAATATTATCGTCATTTAAACCACCCAAAGAATGTATATGACCATCTATAGGTTTTGAATTCAAGGATAAATAACATTAGAATAAATGTTCTTAGTTCACGAAATCTGCGGGCAGCAATTCAAAGATTACACTTACTACTACATCTAGAGCCATGAAAGCACACGAAAATGTGATCTTACAAGTCTTAAGCATACATACCACTCGGGGGATTTTTTTTTAAAATAAATAGTAAAGTAAAGCACAAGGATACGATGATGAAACGATAAGTAGAAGAACGTAATCAACAAACTTGGAAATTTAACAAAACTTAAGTTTGCATATAAAAGGAAATGTAAGAAAGCTTTATTCGCCTCAAGGCGAATTTTTGATACCTACCACCTCAAATCAATATATAAAGCACAAATTATATCATCAGCCGTGGGTGTTAAAATTATCCGATTCAAACAATTTGAAACTCTTGGTCAGATCGCTGCAAAATTTAGATCAATATCTATTACAGATTCTGGGTTATAGTTTTGCGTCCCTGCGAGCGGGTAAATTTGCAAATTTAGCCTATGGCTATCAATGGAGACCTTGCATTCCAAATTTCCTGTCTTCTGATGATAGGTATAACGAGGACAAGATACTGTCTCGAAAACCATATTAGGATCAAGCTTAACACTTTCGCTTTTTTAAGGTAAAAGAACTTTGATAACAAAAATCAAGATATCTATGCAGGTACAGGCGGAGTGAACGTAAGTTTGCTTACGTTGTCAAAAAGTGTAGTTTTATCATATGCTAGATTTAAGTGCTTTCGTAGAAACAATTTAATGATGTGCGCAAGTTGAGATGGCACGAGAGAGGAATAAGAGCCTAGAGAAGCGAGCAAGCCGTAAGATAAATGAGAGATAGATCGATAGAAAGAGAGATGCAGAGTGAGATGTAGAGAGTTTGAAACGAAAGTAAGGAGAGAAAGATTGACATAGATTAGAGGAAGTTAATCTTCTCTTCAGCGTCAGCGGATGAGCGTAATACAATAACATTTTCTGTTAGGAGACATAAACATATTCACTGGGATGTTCATTTAGTTCTTGCAATCATGCATGGATCGATATATATGTAAGTGCAAAATCTAAAGAGACTTAAGCGTTTTTGTCTAAACAAGTGAAGCAAAAGGAACGAGTCCAGTTAAATTATACAATTTATATGAAGCTTTTTACAATTGCATTTTCTAAAGAGCAAGAGCAAAAAGTGTAATAAAAGAAATGTAATCTCGTGCTTTTTACCCAACATTCTTTTTTGCTACTTAAGTTATTTACATGTTATTGGAAGATCCAGACATAGACTAGCCCTGTGAAATGTGAGCAACAGATCTGTATATTATAAAAAAAAACATACACGCATAAATACACAGAGCGGATTGGAGGAGATTTTTAAAGCCACTCAGAGTACAATGTAAGAAAAATTCAACAGTGAAACAGTATATCACGCAGAGTTGTTATATTGGTTTCGAAATTCAAAAAAAAAAAAATAAATAAATAAAAAAAAAAAAAATAAATAAAGAGAAAAAAGGAATGAGAGAAACATTAAGTAGATCTTTATATTTATGTGAGCGTATATGTGCGATATATGAGATATAGTATACATACACACAACAACGATTTAAAACATTCACGATGACATGCTCTACAACCTACCTTGAGGTGCCGGTGCATGTACTGCACCGACATCACAAGTGCAATACATGGTTATAGCTGAAGCTGAGGGGGTGGGGCTAGGTGCTGGAGCTGGTGGCGGTGGTGGGGGTAAAAGGTTCGGTGCCGAAGGATGTTTTTGGAAATGTGAATGCAGATTAGCGTGCATCGGATGGGAGTGTGAATAGTGGTGGTGGTGGTGGTGACTTGGTTGATTGGTGATAGGAGAGCGAGGTCGCTGGGATTTGGTTAGCTGCTCAGCTTCTTGCAATGTTGGCATTGGATTATGTATTAGCGTTTGACTAGGTGCTACACAATGCACTAAATACTGATGACTTTGACTATAAGTTGAGGCTAAAGTTGATGTTGATGGTGTTGCTACTGGTGCAAAATTACTACTAGATTGATGATGGTGTTGTTGTTGTTGTTGATGTTGAAGAAAATGCTGTTGAGGCTGATGGACAGGACAGGGAAGCAGTTGGATATGGGATAGCGGTTGGACAGGATAAGAGGAATATGTGTTACGGTATGAATGTGTATTGCTAGTTGTTGTTAAACTATAACTAGTGCAAGCGTTGCTGGCTCCGCTAGAGCCTAAAAACTGACCCAAACCGAAGCGTGAGGTTTTCCTTTTTAATATGGGTGCAGAAATTTGGCGGCTATAAATTTTCTCTTTATCAGGTACTAAAAAGAAAAAAAATATATGTAGATATATATATACTGTATTGATATGTGATTTGGCGAAGGTCAAAAATGAGGGTAAAACAATATTTTCATCTCTTCCAATACTCACTGAATTTGCTATCTTGTCTTGGTACCATGCTCGCCGGAGCAGACAGAGTCCTTTTATAGGGCCATTTAGTCCCAAAGGACGCACTCAACGTTTTGGCCATGCTGCCAGTAGTGGTATCGCTTTGGCTTAAAGCTTCACGTGCCTTCAAAATTTTTGAAGATAAAGCTTCACTGCCGTTCTCCGAATTTCTTAAATCCCTTAAATATGCTATATCACCACCTTTCTCCAAAGTAATTTGAGCTTCCACAAAGAGCGTGTCGAAACGATTTAAGAAAAATTCCCAAGTTAATATTTTGCGGTCGGATAGAGAATTATGGAGTTGGTAGACCGATTGCAAGACTACGGGGCGATCGACTATGAAAAGATCGAATTGCGATTCTAAGCAGAAGAGCAGTGACCGAATTGCCGTGTCATGTATGGTCCCAATGTATAGAGTCGCACGTTGTGCTACATATACATTAATATCATCCATGCTAGCGATGAGATGACAGAACGCCGTAGCTAAAGCTGTTTGCAAGCCAACTTCGGTACGCAACGGTATGGAATCCATAAAGCGCGTAATTACGGTGACTCGTTCAACTGCTGTGAAGCGTACTCGCCAGTCAGTGTCGTGGAAGGCTTCCTGCACCACGCGCCAAAACACATCCGACCCTAGCGGTAAAGTTATACAATGCAATAGCAATGGTACGCAAACTTGACAAATGTGCGACTGTTCAGCATTGCAAAGATCCCAGAGACTAAAATAAAGCCAAATGAGAATATAGTAATCAGTTTGAAATTTGCTCTATTCGCTTCTCTAATGTCAGAATATAAGAAACTTAATGGGGTATAAGCTATAAAGATCCCATCTTGTCCTATCTTGTACGCGTATATGAGATACTGTATCTTTTAAGAACGCGAATATCGGCTGTTCATTACACCTCTCTCTTCTCTACAAAGTTGCTTGTTGATGTGCATTACTTCATAAGTATACAATGAGTATTAGAGCATAAGTCTTCTTAAAGTCTAACACCATTAGTAAGTGCCAACAAGAAAACGTATGCACGCCGAGCAAGCACGAAACGGCTGCAAGCGGGTGAACTCTGCTAGCACGTAAAACAATTGTGCCCAATCCCAACTTTTTTTTGGTCAGAAAATAATCGCGGAAGTAGGTGCGGGAAATTGTTGTTGTTGTCTCTCCATCTTTCTGAGATGAAAGATTACAAATAGAGCCGTAGTGGAAGTAGAGGGAAGAAAGACACTTCTGAACCGCACCGTGGTTGGCTCTTCTTACAACCAGCAACATTCATGAGGACGACAAACAAAAATTCGACAGCAAAGAGAACGTTGCTATTGTGGTATTTCCATTTTATCAAATACTTTTTGTCCTCAGATTTTATTTTCGTAAGATTTTTCATTCGGTGCCCTCAAGTTTCACGGAAATATTCTACTAAAGCCGTACAATAAACGCATCGGCTTGTGAACCGAGAGTCCCACGGCAGCTCTGAATACGCTTGAGCTACACTTGTCTTCAGGTAAAATGTCTTTATGGTCGGAGCTATGCGTACACCTACGAGTATTAATTCAATTTTTTCCCTACTTTTTTATCAATAAATTCTCTTGACACCAAATGAAGAAGCCACGATGCTCCTTGGCTGCTTTAGACAAAGCATCCCCATGCAAAGCCATCACATTCAAACACTGCAATATATAATAGAGGATGTCCGGCTTCTTAATTGTAGGGACTTCCTATAAAATTACGAGATGAAGATTTTTCAAAAATATAAAATAATGTCCATTTTATATTTAGGTAGTTAGGACCTACCGTTAATAACTGATGTATGTATTGTAAAGGCTGAGGCAGCTGGTCCAGGGCGAACTTAAATTTACCGACCGAAGTGTGCCAGAAGTCATCACCCTCTTCATCTTCTTCATCCTCATCGGAAAGACTGGCGTTGTCCACGCAAGCACCTCCTGTGCTACCGTTAACTCCATTCTCCCCTATAACTGAGGCCTTAGTTACACTGACATTGGCGCTTCCTGTTAATGCAGAAAGTCTCCGTTCAGAATGTAGACAATCTATATAACTCCGGTGGTTGTATACAATTAGATATATTATAAATATACGACCCGATGTGTCAAATCAATTACTAGCAGAGAGTTGCAAGCTTGGGCTGATTGAGAAGAAACCGTAAAACTGGAAACAACACTTACCCACATCGGCATCTGACAGAGTGATTGATCGAGCAACAGCGCGATCAGCGGGCAGTAGCGAAGCTAAATCCAATTGTTCCGATACTGTTTCCACGGTAGCTGTCATGATCTAAATAACAATTTTTTAAAAAAGATGTTTTTAAACGAAAGTTAACTTTTTAAGTTTCGATATCTGAAGTAGTTTTAACATTAACAAGAACATCAAATCTCTATGAACGTTTATTTACATGTTCTGCAAGTTTGGAATACATTTCCATTTCCAATTCCATTCTTTTTTTGCTTTTTATAAATGACACGGTGCTTCACTTTTGCGTAAAAAGTGCTTAAAAAGTTAAATATTTACTTTCTATAACGTTTTTTGTTAGTGCTTTAAAGGAATTTCAGAAAACATGCTCAAAATATATTAACATTTTGTTTAATTTAAAAACGTTATAAGAAAAAAAGAAAATTGAAAGAAAAGTATTTTTAAAAAATAAAGCTATGGAATCTTATAAATCGTATACATTTAGTTATAGCTCACTTTGTGTATAATATTTTACAAATTTTTTTTTACTTGCGTTCACTTTTTTTAGAGACAGATTTCAATCATATTTAAAATTATTCACACACATACAAGATACTTTGAGTTTGAGTGGAAATTTGTTTTTTACAAATAAATGTCATTAATATAAAGAGAAACGCAAAAAAAAGAAAAAAGAAGAAGAGAGTTAAACAAATTTGATTATATTTCCGTATTGCAATTAAAACCTCCTCTTCTTCTGAATATATTATGGATGTGGGTTTAATTGTATTAAGTTTATTGTATTATTTGGAGAAGAGTTACTTAATTACATTACGGGCCTGTTGTGTGTATTGCGCAAGCACTGTGCAAATTGTGATCCCTTCAGGTGTTGTTTGTATCTCAGTTACATGTCTGCATATGAATTTCGGCCTGGTTTAAATAGGTTGAAGAATGATAGGCATATGGTCTGCTTTTCAGGTCATTCATTTCTCCGAAAAATATTTGCAGGCTGCGTTGAGGAAAGCAGGCCTGTATTGCTCAGATATACATATTACGATGCAAGAAACAATTTGCGGACACAAATAGTTTCCTTCGAACCTTCTCAAATCGGCAAAGACAAAAGGGAGGAATTAGTGGGTAAACAGTGTAATAATAAGTTGAGTGCTGCTGAAAAGACATGCATGAGACAAGACCTATATGGAAGAACTATGGACTTATTAAGATCATTTAGAAATTTATCGAGAAAAAGAACAAAAAGCCTTTTCTCAAAATTATTACTTTACTGTTCCAAAAAACCTAAAGTCCTATAACAAGATAAAAGTGTACTAATCTTATTAAATATCTTACTAGAGCAATCAAGAAGACCTGGCTCCTTTAAAGTGATTACATCCCGTGGACATCTTGAAAGTACCTACAGAACGTAAAATAAGCAAAGTGCTCGACTTCATTAAAGCTCAGCATAAAGTCCTTTTTTTCAATTAGAACTAACAGTCTTAACTGGTAGCGCTCATCTTTCGTTAATCTAAGAATTGATTACTTGGTGGGGTTAAACAAAATTGTGATAATATTGCGCATACTTTATAACCGAAATTAAATTTTAAATCCCGATTTCTTCATTTGAATGATTCTCTGTTGTAAAAAAATCCAATCCCTCGGTGTGGCTAAATATAAACATCTTTCTTGAGTGAAGCTCCTTTCTTTGCCAGCAGCAATAAAATTGCCCAACTTGTCGTGTGGAGATTCGTTTCACATTAAGAAGATCAATGCGGGCTTTATGAGCGGACTTGAATGATATATTTGCCGTAATACTGTTCGCAAAAAGGAACATCAACGTTGAGATTAAACTGCGCAGGTATGTCGAATATCAGAAATATATTTTTCTAAATTGATGATATTCTGACAAACATCTGAGTCAATGGTGTTTTAGGTTCCGATATTTACAATGTGTGGTTGTGTTGAGCAAGGACGTGTCAATAGGCCATGAAACGCATTGTTACGGGCATCGGGCTATCGCAAAAAGTGGACGGAATGGAAAAATTGAAATTGGTCTCACTTTTTGGCCACAGTAGCACATGCCTGGTATATGACGTCTTCTGGGCACCATGTTCATGATTTTGCTGTTCGAAGTCTTTTAAAATGAACTGCTCAGGCTTTTTTGAATGCTTTACAACCTTCATTGGCTGTGTTTTAGATATTTTGGAACACACAAAATTTACACAAACTCCTGTCGGTATTAAAAAAACTGCGTTCTATACGTTCTGAGTAAGCTTGAAGCCTGCTTGATAACTGAGTGTATTACTCGTAACATAAGAAAAAGGAAATATTGATGCCCTTTGTGAACGTAATGAATGTCGAATACGATTGGCACGGAAGTATTGTTTACCGTTTCGTAGTGGAATTGATTAGAATAGCGCCAAATTCTTTTTAAAGACAGAGAAGAACTGGAATTTTTAAGTTAATATTTATTTCTGTATAATATTACTATAAAAAACACGGTTTGGACATGTAAGCCGTAAGTCTTATTGGCTCAGTCTATTCCAACACAACAACAAAAAAAAAAACAAACCACATATGTGTCGGATAAAAGTTAGCCGTTCTTTAATAGTTTGATCGAACAAAATATGTGAGCGGCGTAAAAATATATGCACAAGCAGTAACGAAAACTTTGCCTATGGAGAACAACTACTGTCCATTCAGATACGAGCCTTCTAGTGATCACTTTGAGATGACCTTTTTGCTCAAATAATAAATCCAAAAGATAAATTTGTTAAATCTTCATCACAGGGAATCAATAATTCATTGGTTATGTATTTAGTAAATAAGGAGCAGTTAGGTAATTAGTTGTTATTTTTTTTAAAACTTAATCCTTTTGCGACGGTGTCAGTGCGTCTGTATAGAGAAGACAAACTTTGCGAAACGGTTAGAGGTGACAAAAATTTTGAATAAACGTAAGGAGTGCGTACGAACCCATTGAATAACTAAAACGGCTTTAATCACGTTTCTTTAATCCATCTACAATAACACCAAGTTGACCGTATTAATAATTGCCAATCCGTGGTGACTTTGTTTCTTAACAATTGTTGCGTGAAATCACCAAAACTTTGAGATTTTTCTTAGATCGGCAGAATACTTACTACAGTAAATAGTTGAGGCCTAGACATTGTAAATGTTTAAATAAGCGCTAACTAAAAGTAAAGTTCAGCTAACACATCTAGCTAACTGCGAAAAGGACTACGAAGTGACTACACTAACACTTAAATATTACAAAACAACAAATTCAAACAAAAGGAAGAAAGCAAAGGAGTGTATAGAGGGGGTCAAAAAAAATTATACATTTAATATTTATATGAATGATTCCTTCCGAATCATTCGATTATCGAATTGATTGTGATTGGTGTTTGAGAAAGAGACAATATTTTTGTACAATTATATACACTGAAAACATATCGTTAAAAAAATGTTATTCTGTACCCTGCATCTGATCGAACGGACCGAAGAATAGAATATTTCTTTTTGCAATGTTTATAAATGTTTATGTGAATGTATGTCACAAACGCCTATGTGCTTCAGAACGCTTATGTATTCGAGAATAGCGTTCAAAAGTTTGAGTCAGCTTGCGGGGTAACACCGCTCTGCACTTTTCCGAAAACCAACGCTTTTTTATTGGCTTAAATAATACCGCAAATCGTCGGTAATGACATATCAAATAGTGGGGTAAAATTTTGCAGGATCCAAAGATTTGTCTTGCCGAACATAGTTGTGAAGCAGCGTACGATTTCTTGAAAATTAAGGGCGTTCTATTTGAAAGATAACTTTTGAAAACATCAAGCAACACAACTCCAACAATTTTCTTACTTTTGTGATTCGAATTTTTTCCAATCACACACGTGAGAATTTCCCAAAATTTAACTTGAACCTAGCTATGTCTTCTTTCAAGTCCAAAATGAATGAATGTTTTCACTCGAAGAAGCTGCGGACATTAAAGGGGGTAATAATTATCATAGATGCGGTTTGTGTTGATTTGTGTTATTCTATGAGTGGGCTGATCAGAACAGGTTTCAACTTGAGATGTGGTAAAGGTGGGAACTTTTTGGAAACCTCTCCGTATTTTATTAGCTATAGGGAGTTATCAGTTAAGTGGCTTTTTTTCTAAAAAGAAACTTCGATTTAGGTATAAATTTGCAAGGCAGGAGAGTCGTTTGAATTAGAACTGCTTCGCAAGAATGGCTCTCTCACGGTTTTGTGATATTTTTCAAAAATGACGTTTTTTTTTATATTAAATATACACTTAACCAGTTAATTGAATTGTTGAACGCTTCGAAAGATGTGCAGTTAAATTGCGTTGCAAAAATTTGCAAACGATGACGAGTATATGTGACGAGTGAGTGCCTCGTTGTGACAAATATGAATGTTTTTGATTGCGGAGCGAAATTCAGATGCTGGGTAATCAAGAGATTCGCTATAAAACGAATAAAGTTTTTTTCTTATTTGAGTAAAACTAAAATTTGCACACACAGAATATTAATAAACATAAGGTAAAGTAAAAGAGAAAACTAACATCATATTATTATTATTTTTTTTTTTTTTTTATTTTTCTCATCTGTTTAATTATTTTTTTTATTCTCGAGAAATTTTGAATTTAGAGCAATTTGCACAAAGTACCTCGTCTGTGGCTTGAACTTTTCTCAATTCAATTGTTTCAATTGTTTGGCCGTTACTGTTATTCTATAATCAAAAATTTTAGAAAAAATCATTTAAATGAATAAATAAAAAATAGGATAAAAGAATTAATAAATATTACAAATGATTAATTTTATCAAAATTTTGTAAATATAAAAAATAAGAACAAAACAAATTCTTTTTTTTGTTTTGAAGATCAAAATTTTTCGTTCAATTTTTTCTTTCGGTAAAATAATAAAACAAAATTTCCTTTTTTGGATTATATGAAATGGCAAGAGAAACATTTAAAATTTGTTTTTTTTTTGTTTTTTTGTTTTTCCGTTTTTATATGTATATTGTTAATATTATACGTCATTAACGCTGTGATATCGTACTTCTATGCAGATGATATAAGAATTTCTTTAAACGTTTTTGAACTGTTTATAGTGACTTTTAAATACATGTAAACTCCGAACGCAAACATAAGATAAACAGATAAATGAAAACTTTTTCAAATTTACTTACTGAACAAACGTGTGGCATGTGCACTAAGACACCGCCAACCGAATGAGGTTCCGGTTGTGGCACAGCAACGGGAACGGGGCCTGTTTAATAAACAGTTTTTCAAATAAACGTAAGCAACAACTTCTTGACACTAATTTGAGAAAATTTCATAAAGGAGCTTAAAAGGAATTTCGGTATACATTTTTTCGTTGGACCAAGCAATGCATTCTCAAAGAAAACACATCATCATCATGCTTTTAATCAAAATTACTTCATATAGTAGTTAGTGAGAAAATCATTCTAACAGATTGAACAGAAAGAACTTGAAAGTATTTACCACATACAGTACTATAGGATTCACTAGTCTAAAATTCTAAACACATGCTTTTTTTTTTTTGGGAAACAAGCATACACACAATATGTAAATGAATTCAAGAAAATATTGTATACGACGTAAATGTAAATTTTGATTTTCGTAAGATAAACGGTTTCAAACAAGTCTGAAAGTTATTTCGATGCGAATCTAAAATAACCGCCACTTTAGGCAAGTAGCAAGTGTAGGAACAAGAGACACATTTGCTTTAAGAAGCCGATGATGTGTGAGGCCGAGTAGAAGCGGAATGACAAACGCTCACTCTCAAGTGAAATAACTTTTCGGCAATTGTGGTGAGAGCAGCAAAAGGCGTCAAGTTGTCAGTTTTCCAACCTTGCAGGGGATGTAGTCATACGGTTATTCACCGCGCTTCTTCTTCATATTGTCTTATAGCTTGACATACAGATGATTTTGCTGTCAACAAATTGTCCGCAAGGATCGCGATTACGAAGTCGGAGTTCGCGGTTTCAAATTTCAACTCGGTAGAGTTTACTCTCGTCGTAGCTGCAGTGAGTGCTCAGTCATTAAAGGCATAACACTTATCGACCCAATAGACTGCGGCCACTTTCCTGTCTCTTTCTCTGTCCTCGCGGCACCGTATTATACGAACAGGAGACACAACCCGGGTGATTGGTCAAATAAAAAAAAAAACAAGTAAGTGCTCTTGTTTGTTTTAGAGAAAATTTTCTTCTTCAAAATGCACGTAAACAGGTCGTGTACAATATTTTCATTGAGAGAAAAAATATTGAGCTTAGTAAATTAAATAAGCTTTGTTGGTATTGTTGTGTTGTGTTGGAGTGAAAAGGTTTCGTGTCGCAAACATTTCAGATCATCCACTTATGAAAATCATCAATCCGTAAAACTTCATCAATTCGGTTAAAAGGCATCGAAAATACTTTGCCCATAATTTTTTATAACGGTATTGCGCGATCGCACCTTATTTTTGGCTCGTCTGTTCAACATGAAATTTATTATTTAATATTATTTGCATAACGCACACAATAATCGTTAAGAGTTAGATGACAAGATTCATTTGAACGATGAATATTTTAACGCACTCAACATGGACGAGAGTTCGTCCGAGTCAAAGACAGAACTATAGCCGAAGCTGCAATCTGTCAACGACTATGTTGTTTAACTTCAGAGCAGACATTGGACATAGGGCAACGAGTTGGCAAGGAGGATTATGATTTGACAGGAGACAATAAGAGGAAGAACAATTCCCTGGGAGAGGGAGCGGAAGATGGAAAGGCGAAGACGTTTTCCACGTGTTCGTATAAAAATCCGTGAGAAGCGCAAGTGAATTATGTAACAGCAAGAATGGCTTAAGCTAGACCCCCTTTTATTGTTATACTGATCGATTCAGAATCATTTTTTGAGCACACAATTGTTTTTTGAGAATCACAATTGTTTTCCAAATCGACCTAAGCTCGTCTGTCCGTTTGTTCGTCTGAGGTCTGTACATATATTTTGTGTTCAACCTACAGGACGCTGTTTTTGAGATATTTTGGCGAAATTTGACCCAAAGACGAACACTATTGAAAATGGTTCGGATCGTTCCACTTTGTTGTCCACTTTGTCCACCACGTAAAATGCGTTATTTTGAAAGGTAGTTATAATGTAATGTCTCGGGCATCCTTCAATATGCGGGCCTCCAATAGTCCAAAAGTATATCTTTGCATGAAAATAATGTGCAACGATCGAACGAATGAATCACTGTGCTAGGACAAGGCATAGGGTATCTAATGGCCAATTGCTTGCTCGATTGTAACGTTTTTGCTTGTTTGTTTGACTTGCCAGGCAAACCGCCGCCACGGCCTTTATAGCGCCTTCTTCATATTTTAAGGCGTTGACATTCGATTTCTTTGCCAGTCAGGGTATCTTGTTGTTCGTAATGCTAATCTGAACATAGTTCGCTTCCAAAGATATTTACGTGGCATTATCTCCTTGCAAAACCCACTTCCTAAGAGCATTTCAAGTCCGCGGACAACTACTTCGCGCCTATCTGTTAGTCGAGACAAATAAAAATTTTCTTAAGAAAATATGCTGCGGACAGGGAGAAATGAATCGTAACTCGTTGATACAATGCTACCGAGAGTGTTGAGCTATTGTAGTGTCTTGAATAGTTGTGGTGGGTGTATTTTGCAGAAAAAAGAAAAGACAGAAATTACAATAAAATATTATTAAAGCAATATTTTGGAGAAATTTTAAAATTCGAAATTTAAAACAATTATTATGAATCGTTTTTGTCGCTGTTTTTCTTATCATTATTATTATTATTATTATTATTATTATTATTATTGTTTTTGTTTAATGTTTGGCTATGCTTCACCTGCCATAATAATAATTTTTCCATCGTCTGTAAAGTATGGAGCGTGAGCTTAAGAAACATCGTGTTGTTTATGAGTGTTTTAATAATTTTTTTAAATATTTTAAATTGCGTAGAAATTATCAGAGAAAAATGTACATAGATTTGAAAAATACAGAACATTGGGAGATAGAACATAGAGTAGACATTTATACGTATAATGTAGTTTAAAGATATAGATAGAGAAAGACAGTAAAGTTTATAAGTTACAGCTTAAGACAGATTTGATATAGATTTGATATAGTTCAGAGATAGTACAGTTTTTTATCATTTTTTTTTTTTTTTTTTTGTTTTTATATTACCATAACACAATGATAGGTTTTGTTTGATTGTTTGTCAGAGAGCGTGATGAAGAGGATTATAAATTGGATCATTTTCATTAGTTTTATAATAATAATAATTTAGCTTAGATCAGAAACTTTTCGGAATATCTACAAGTGCGTTTAATATGAATTTTTTAGTCTAGATATTGCGGTAGGACATAAAATAGCTACTGGTTAGTTCATAAGTAAGGAGATACTCAGACGCAATCATCGTTCGATAGATCAAGCTAACGGACTGTTGGATTTATTCTCTCCTTTTTATATTTAAAGAGAGCAATTTACTGAGGATTTTTAAGGATTTAAGTTTTTCGATTTTCAATACTTAGCTTTAATTAACTTATTAAAATGGTTTATATCAAATACCTGAAAAGCCTCCAAGAGGTCCCAGTGGTATAGGCAACGGAGCCATGGAAAGAGAAACATCGCGTTCTCTAGTTTTCTCTTTATCACCTTCTGGGGGACTTTTGCGAGAAGATTTCTCCTCTTCAATTATATCTTCCAAGGGTAGCTAAAGGTCAAAGCACAAAAATTACAACAAACCATATATTTAATGAAATGCGGAAATACGTACATCGGGAGGCCTGGAAGGATTTAAAGGAGCCATAAATTGTACAATCTTAGTGGACAATTGATGCCACATTATGGAAGCCTCACAATAGGCGCATTCCTAAAATAAAACGTTTATTGTTTGTTTGTTTGGAAAAACGCTGCTCTCTTCACCTTCAAGGAGCATACATGACTACTAAGTCCTACACGCGCCGCCGTCACCATACATTTCAACAAACGTGACACATTCTCACAAACAGAGGTATATATGCCCATATGCTGTTCTATATCTTGCAGCTCCATTTGTTTGAGAAGTATGTCCAACATTAATATGCAACAGGTAAGATTATGCTCAGCGTCCGTGGAAAACTCTGTGTGTCTATTCGTGGGCGCTTCATCATCTGAAATAGCTGAAGTATTGCCGGAATCATCTTCTACCACAGGAGCTGAAAATTTTCAATTCTTATCTCACGTTGACAAATAATTTCAAATTGTAAAGTCACATATTGAACTGCGTCTTGGCGGATTGTTCACATCAGTTTTGCCGTCTTTGGGAGCAGCTTTTGCCGCCCCTTTGCACTCTTTTTCACGCATCAGCTCCTGCTGTATACCATATTTCATTATTCGTACACCGTCTTCGAACATAGCAAACAATTGATTCAAAGGTATTAAAATTCCCAGCTTCGAGAGTATCTGCAGCCAGTGCAAAGCTTGCTGTTGCACCTTTGCAGTCGTCTTTTCAAACCGTATAGCAACGAAATTATACATGGTCTTTGCATCGAAGCCTAATGGGGACATTTCAGGATCTAGTATTTTGCTTAAAACAATTTTTAAATCGTTTAATTCCTTCTCCGCCACATCGTTTGTAATCGCTTCCATCCAATGCGGCATAACATAGTCCCAAATTTCGGACGTTATTACCTCGTACGGTACAAGGCAGATTAGACGTTGCAGACCTTCCTTGAGATGAGAAGTGCGTGAAGCCAATGTCTCCCAGTGACCACCTACGCGAGCGTATTCAGGTGGATGCGGTAAAAGACAAGAAATGAAAACCTGCGCGCGAAATGAAAACATTATTATGGAACCTAGTGATGACTTAACGTGAACCCACATTGTAATGTATACGACAAATTTCCTTAAGCCATCCCACAACATGATCCGTTTTAAGTTTCTCGATTGTGCTTTCGATTTGCCCTGCATCGTAAGAATAGGCCGTAACATGGAACCAGTGAAAAAGCATACTTAAAATGCGACCCAATATTTCGACCGGCGTGTCTGCTGTGGGGGAACAACGGCCTACTAACAACCAAATTCCATACCGACCCAATTGCTGCCGTTCTTCGGGTGAGATGTTATCAGGCACTAAGCCGTTAGGAGTATATGCTGTTCCCGCTGTAGACCCACTGCTGCCATTCTTCTTACTCTCTACAGACTCTTTGCCTGGTTCAAAATTCAACGGTTTAGCTTCTCTTAGTAGACTAATTACGCACTCGACCATGTGCATCTGCATTTCAGCGTCCATCTGCCAGGCTGGAGGTAAACTTCGGTGAACAACGTGATCTATTCCACGACGTGAGTTGTGACGATTGCTATGACACTGAGCGCAATAACGTATAGGATGATTCCCATTGTAACTGGCGCACTCAGTTGAAAAGCAAATAGAAAAAGCCGACTTCTCGGTGGAGCGACAGTTTTTATTTTCACACACCATCGAGACTTGCTGCATAGGATGTAGAATATCGCCAAAAGTGAGATTCGCATGCTCACGATGTATCTCGTTAGCGCATTCTATGCAAAGATACAAGGGAGGCGGACAGTCCGGAGCATAAGTAATGCTGATGCTATGGTCAAAGCAAACTTTACCGGCTTCAGCATTACCTGAGTTCGGGCAATGCTCACGCTGACAAACAAACGGAACTAAATCATCTAAAAGCGAATAAGACTTACATCAGTCTTGCTCACAGTCGAAATGAGTGAGTAAAAATAAAATTACTTGTTAATTTTGATAGCAAAACTTTGCGATCAAATAAATTGGGATCAAATGCCGGCCAATAATAGAATAGTAATTTAGCAGCAGCAAAACGCGCAGCTGACGTACCATAGGCAGTCACGCATAATATGTCTTTAACCACATTGTGTTTTAGTGTCATTAAACATTCTAGAAGCTGACAATGGTGGGCTAAAAAGGGTATATAAGATAGGAGTGAAAGAGCGAGGGAGGGATTATTTTCAAAATTGTACCTGGATTGTTCGAATATTGCAAGATCATCATAATAACTGAAGACACCGACTGGCATGCTTGCGACTCCTGTTCATCGGCATTTTTACGAGCTGATTAGGAAGAAAAAAGTTTCAACACATAAGAGTTTTCATACATTTTCTGATGTACTTATAGTAAAGGGTAAGATGTAGTAGCAGAGAGCATTAACAATATCTTGGTATAGAGCAGGGGGTAAGACAGAGATCGTAGAGCTAGCCAGATAGGGCAAATTATCAATTAAATCCTTATCCAAAAACGGCAAAATACAGCACAGGCATTGCAGCAGAGCCTTACCGAAAACTGAAAGCAATAAAAAATTCATTTTTAATGACTGATGTTCTTTCTGACTGATGTTTTTGTAGATAAGAATGGCACCTATTTGACCATATTGTATACAAGGTGCCACATCAATAAGTATAGTTAAAGCGTTGTAGAGATTGCCATATTCTAGATTTGGATAGGCTGACATGCGGGTAGGATCTTCAGAGGGATCCCGTATAAGGTCGTGTGGTGAAGTGCGTACATCTTTAAGGACAGCTAAAAAACATACGAAATTTTTATTTCCTTTGAAGAATCGCAAATGAATTGCAGTTGCGGAGCTTACTTAGGAGAGTTTGAGAAAAGTATTTAATATTATTAGCGATATCAACGCCAGAGGGTGCTGGTAAAATATTGTGCAAAAGACGTACATGATATTCGTGAAGGCAACGTAACTTTGCCTGAACTGTAAGCGATGCAGATTGTATGAGAGAAATGAATAAATTTCATAATATGTGTACAGGCGGACTACTACTTACAGGCAGCAGCACGAGTACCCATATTGATGAGTTGCACCTTGAAACTGCCAGTCATTATATCAGACAACTCCTTAGCATTGCCAAAGCTACTGCCGAGGGACTTGGCATTCTAAAATGGAAAGAAACGGTAACAATCAATCAATATCTCAGTTGAAGATGAAGATGAATATACAGTCACATGCAAATATGCTTAGGAATTTTTATGTAATTACATAAGAATAGTCTTAGGGAGTCGCACTAGCTACTCCTTTGACCTGTTTTCACACAATTTAATGAAACTTATTTTAAGACTAAATCTTTTTGCATGTGTTTATATGAAGTCCTTCCTCTTTTTTCTTTTTGCTGAAATATCTTTAAATTTACCTCGAAATTTGTGATTTTCTTTAATAAATTTGCAATTTTTTACGATTTTTCGCTCAAAACACCAGCACACAATACAATTTCTTCAGCGATTCTGCAAAAGTGAAAATTTCTCTACACTCAAGACTAAACTAAAATGCAAAAGTTTGCCTTCAACTCCAACGGTATATGCGCAGAAAAACTAGGAAAATCGATTGATTCTATGTAATCAAAACAAGCGAATGCAACAGATGGTCGGATTCGTTTTTTACATTTTGACCGGCCGGCTGCTTATGCCGGTTAAGCAACAAGTGCCTTTTCTTCTGCACTTACATACATACTGTGGCGTTGCGTGCGAGTTGCTGTGCCTTTTCTCTCATGGCGCTTCCTCATTACATTCCTTTGCATACTCTGTCTTCGCCTCCCTCCCTCTGTAATAACTTTGTTATCCCTTACGTTTTGTCGCTCAAACAGGTAGAGCCCTTCTTTACTTATGCAAAAAATATGTGTGGTAAGCCATACGTATTCATTTGTCATAATTCGGCTTAAACTGAGAGAAAATTCCGGCAATTAATGGAACAAAATTGAAGAAAAAATTATCTGTGCGCTAATCTGCACATCCTATTATCTCGAAAACATCGCTTTCCACAGAGCGCAAAATTTTCTTTCCTATCAGATCAAGTTAAAGGGTTAAGAAGATAAGCAAAAACGAAGTAAAACTGGGTAAGGGCTAAATGTAGGCAGAAATACTGCAGACTTGAATGTAGTACAAAAGCATTCTTCTACTCGCGGACGATGAACGAAATAAAATGTGCGAAAAAGCGCCATTTCTCTAAATGCAATACGCAATTAAGTGGTTATTCCCTTAAGTGGTTATTCCCTTAAGTGGTTATTCCCTTAAGTGGTTATTCCCTTAAGTGGTTATTCCCTTCGATGTTCTGAAAAACTTTGAAATTTTAACTTTATACACCTTTGGACCGTCGAAGATACATTGGAAGGAAAGTTAAAGGGAAAACTACCTAACTGTAGCAAATCTGTAATCAGAGCATACTGCTCTGTTAACTCTCTCCCAATTCCTTCATTATATCGAACGGAAACTGACAAAATTAAGATCAAAATATCTGCGAGATTGCAACACACCACTGAATCCTTAAAAATTCGAGTTCTCCATCTGCTATTGCGAAAAAGTTCTTACAATAAGGCATCTTCCCTATAACTGCCTTTATTCGCAAAGTCGCTTTCGGCTAACGACTAATGCCAAGAATATCTTTAAATAAACTACAGAGCGTAATATCGGCTTAGTATTGTTACAAATTTCCGCTTTTCTAAGATACGGTTCGTACCACTAGATCGTGGATATTATGTCCAAGAGAAATGCACTTCAGAATTCTTTTAACTCTAAGTTTCTTTATTTACAATCCATTCTTAAGGTTAAGATTTATTTTTCTCAACACAACTATTACTATTCCTTACTAGAATGTTCTCCTACGACTCAGTGTTCTCGTATCACTGACTCTGCCTTCCAGAAGTAGTCTACTTACATACATTTTTACAAGCATGTTACGATCGCCTAACTTCATGATTTCATTTTGAATCCGTTAACCTGTTTTTCTGCTAATCGTTTTCCTCGGCCGGCAGCTGTAAGACGCGCCGCGCATGTGCACCTGGGTCTTCCGCTGTCCGTTTTCCTGCTAATCTTTTTCGTCGGCCGGCACATGCATGACGCGCCGCGAATATGCACTAAGGAATTTATTACTTTCGAAAATCAATTGGTTAGCATTAACTGGATTAACCGCATTTTCGTAACAATATCTTATTTTATTAAAACCACTACACTACACTTAGTGCCTAATTACAATTACAATTACTGACGATAAAATACAGTTATTAATTTCCTTTCCTTTTTTTAAATTAGCCCGTCAGCCAACATTGCTAGGATTCCATTTTTTTCTTTTAACCTAAGGATTCATTTCATTCGTTTACAAAAATTGTAATATTAGTAATAATTCTACTGAAAATTCAAATATTACGTTGTTAGGCCATTTTTAGTCCACACTACTGTTCCATACGCATTCGATTTTGTAAAGCCACTTAAGCATTTGAGAAATCGAAATAATTTGATTTAGTTGAAAATTAATGTACAATTTAGTTGAAAATTAATACAATAATTTGCAAAACAATCACTCCAACTAATATTAAATTACTACACATTTAAAGGGGCGTCGAAGGGGTTGCGTGTAAAACTCTTTCACAAATGCTACAAATAAATCAGTAAGCAAAAGAAACTCGATTGCGACCGAATCTTTTATGCCCACCACATCCACCTTCAGAAAGGGTAAAGAAGAAACCTAGGAAACTGAAGTTTCATACTCTGCAATATCAATAAAAAGGCTCAACAACAAACCCGGAACAAAATTTCCGCGCTCTATAATATCAGCTGAGCGTGAGTTGTTCTTGACATTTTTGTAAAGTGTGCATGAAAATTTTTGTGGTGTGTCTGCTATAGTTTAAGCGCAAAGAAGCGGGAAACCGTGATGTTCTCGTATTGATTTATATATTGTATTGTGGGCGTGTTCTCATACTATTTGGCCCGTTTTCAATCTTGACCAGCGTGCAAGTAATTCCAATGCTTCTGCCAAACTTGATGCCAATAGGTTCGTTTTTGCAACCAGGAGAATGCTGACCATGGGCAATACGCAGACAGACAGACGGCGAGATGGACATGCTTAAGTCCGTTTAGAATTTGATGTTGGTAGAGGATATAAATACTTTATGGAATCTGTGATGCTTCGTCAATGAATTCCCTCTTCCCCTTCGTCGGACGGGTACTACATTACCTCTAAATACATTGGCAAAGTTTGCCGCGTGGGCTGTTTCAGGGACCTTCGGCGAAAATGGGGAACGGAGCACCTTTTGGTGAAGGTGGCGCTTCCTCGAGCAAATTCCAGTTGACAGACTTCTTAACTAAAAGACTCTCTGCTCTGTACATCGAGGTTTCCAAAGTGTTTTCAGGAAACTTCAGAGATATGTTCAACTCTTGGGCTATAAGATCTGTTTTGGGCGCCAGTTTCAGATTTTGTGGACGCTTATTTACTGTCATTATGTCAAATTTTGTTTGTAAAACGGAAATAAAGACAAACAGTTAGCATCTGTTAGATTGCGTTCAAATTGCTTTTGATAACTGATAGCAGTTCTACAATGGTCCACAAAATAGCTACGGCCACCTTTTGCTCGCGTGCCTTAAATGAAAAATTCCATATGCTTTACAAATTCACGCGTAACAAAAGCACCACACAAACTTTAAAATCGTAAGGGTTTTTTTTTTTATTATTAATTCTAAGGCTTCTTAATATGGAAGAGCAGCAGTGGGTTGAGCTTAGTTGATATGCGAACCTACGGGTAGAGAATCCCTTGTTTGTGACCCACGAAAATTCAACCCCAAAAATGTGAATGCAACGAAAGAAGGTAACCAACCAAACAGTGCTTTAAATATCTTAAATGTTAACGTAAGTTAATCCGAGTTCTTTTTTGCAGGCATACTTGTGTAAGTTTCCACCTAAGCACTTTACAGCTTTGAACTGTGGGTAAGGATTTAAATGATCATATTTAACGTGTAAACAAATTTTTATTTTTTTTTTTTTATTATTTAAGAGGTATTTTAAGATACAAATAAAATGTTAAACGATCGAATTTGGTTAGATTGGAAGGAAATGCCGAGACGAACTAAATACCTTAAGATTTATCAAATATAATTAAGAGGTTTACAAAGCGTGAATCCTTTATGCAAGAACTATTAGACGTAGGGAACGGAAACGAGAGGAAAAGTGGAAATAAAGCAATTCAAGTCTCGGTTGTTTCTTCAGATATTTTTAGGGCATGTACTTCTTCATTAAGGACCAGTTCGGCAATTTTTTTTACATCTGCTTTCTTCGACTCATGAAGTTCGATATCGAGATCCGTGCTAGATATAGTAGTCTCTTCTTTTGGCAAAGGAGGATTCTTCTCTTTTTTGCCTTTCTTGAACATAAAACCCCAGTAGCTGGACAAAGAACCTTTTAAAGTTGACTTCGAACTGACTTGATTGATATTATTAGTTTCAGATTTAACCGCACGATTCAAGCTGCCAGTGCCCGCTGTTTACAATAGAACATTATCCAATCTCTCTTCTACTCCAATTGCAAGAAAGCGGCAATACTTACTACTATGACGTTGTAGGCCACCCAAACGCAACGGGAAACGCCTGTGCTGAGATTGTTCTTTCGACTGCCCCTGACCGTGATCTGCGTCTTCGTCGTCTTTTCGTCGTATTTCGTCATTTGGCGATTGAGACCGCCTGGACTCCGGTTCAACGTAATCAGGATGCCGTTTCTGCGGCATTTTAAAGAAGCGCTTCAACGAACTACTTTTCGCTTTCAATTGTTCCGCAACTGTATCTTGCTTCTCTATACCTCGTCCGGCAGCCTCCGGCAACGGTATGTCGTGCATAGATTTCTCATTTTGCGAGATAACACCATCAGACATCTTAGTTTCGTGAATTGTCTTTTTTCTGTGCCTTTAATCCAATGAGAAAACAAAATTTGTATAAATATGTCGTAAAATTTAAAACGATTGACAATTATTTTGATCAACGATTGAGTCACAGACAGAAAAAGAAACGTAAATATTTAATGAAAATTTGATAGCAAACTCCCAAGTAAATCGCTGCTAAATCAAATCAGAGGTAAACGCTCAAACTTTTTATAGCACTTCAATTAGGGAAATAGGACGACTAAGATTACTCAGCATAATGACTCATCTGTTTTTGATCTAATGAATTGTCGAAGAAGAAGAAAAACACCTGAGTTTCGTCTTAATGCTTTTCCTACTTTAAACTCCATATCAAAAAAAAAAATAGTATTTCCTTTTATAGTTTTTCCTTCGATTTTATTTATGCAACGTTCCAAGCTCATGTTGTATTTTGTTCTAAAGCTTAAAATGTATCCCGTTACTGTAATGGTTAAATAACCTTTAGATGACAAAGCAAGTAAATATTCTATAAGGTAAAAAAGAAGAAGAAGAAGAAGAAAGAACATGTATTTATCGTGTGAAGTGAATTCTGGAAACTTTAAGTAAAATAATCTTCAATCAATTGCGGGCCTGTTAAACCCTCTAAGGGAGGACTCTTCTTTTCATCTATTATTTTAGCCCTAATAATTTAAAGCCGATACCTACTTTAGCCCTTTCAGGAAAAGATCTTAAAATTTTAGTTTTTCAAAAGAAAGAAAAAACGTCGTGACTTACGTGATCTGTGGAATTATGAAATTTCTCCAATACAGTAAATGCCCAGTCGTAGCTTACCTTTGTATATCTGTTTGTGATCTGTTGTGATATGTAGTTGAAAGAGGACGACGGAGGGTCATTAGCAAATCAATTCACAACCCCCCCTTTGATAAAATGCTTTTGATTTGCTTGCACTTTTTTGCACAGGGATCCACAGCTTTCCCTTACTTTAAATAGTCATACGGTGTTCTATTATTGTATAAAAAAAAAAGTGGTGCTGCAGAGAGCTAATCTGCATTCACATTGAATTCACAGTCAAGCTGCTCTAAAGGCCCCGAAAAGGAAGGCAGTAAGCGATGCGTTTATGTTGGAATGCCTTCCGTTGCTAAATGAGCTATGGAAGCATAATGAGATGCATCTATTTTGGGTGCCCGGACATTCAGACATCGAAGACAATGAAAGGGCTGACTATATAGTCAATAGGGGTGCCCGAAGGGTTAGGATAGCCCTGGAGTCTTTCTGTGGCGTATCAAGGAGCCTCATCGAGCGGCTGGTCTCACAGTGTTCTCAGAAGAAACCAGAAAACCATATTCGAAACAAAAACTAGGACAACGGTACGGTAAAAGCTCCATCAAATGCTCAGGCCTGGTACACCAGCTAGTGGAACTACGAAGAAGCGACACACGTCGCATAACTGGCTTCTACAAGGGTCATAACGGCTGAAAAACATTGGAACATCGCAACCGTTTATGCAGATTATGCGAGGGGGCGAAGGAAACTTTCATCCAGTGCGAATGCGCAGCCATCTGCAAGATCAGATACTAGAGTTTCTATCGTACTTTATAAAACTGAACACAGTATGTTGCACTGAACCTAAGAAGGTAGTGGGATTCATAGTTGGAGGGCTAGGGCCGAGAGTGGGTGCAATAGATCTTTTCCGGTCGCGGTACACTTTACATTACTTTGCACGGTTCTGTATTTATTTGTGGTTACACTGATGATCAGCGAGATGTTTTATCGATCGTTAGGAAAAGGTTTTGTTATGAAAAAACATTCCTTCCGATCCCTGCCTCAGAAAACGCCATTCTTAAGTGGCGAAAGATGGTGCTTACATCAATAAATTTATCAGACGTTAGTTGCGTAACATATGCTATTCACCATGCCTACCTCGTTACATTGTGGCGCAAATTTTTAATTTAAAAATAATATTAGATAACGACGAGCAAAGCCTAAAAACACTTCCAAGTTTGTGTTTGAAAACTATATTCCATTCTAGTGTTGAAATCATTCGTTCGCGAAAGCCTATATTAGATAAGTGTTACGTCTTTTTGTAGATGAGCAGCAAGGAAAAATAAAATGATTAGCCGTCAAGACCGTTGGTTTAATCGAACTCTGACGCTGTCGCTCGTTTTTTGTAGCAATTTCTCAACATGTAGATATCAGTAAATAAGGGCGTGTTATAAAAACAATTTATTTACATAAATGAATGCTACCAACAATTTTATTAAGCGCATAAACTGTAGACAGAGAGCCATAAATAGCAAAAACTAATATATTAAGAGTTCGAATGAAAGGCTATAATACGTTGTTCGTCCTTAACATATGGACTGAAATTTAACGAAACAGACGGTATACAGTAAATCAAAACGTAGCTGCTATCAACTGAAGTGTAATTATAGTAAAACTTACTTTCATAGAGATAGAGAGAAAGAGAAAGAGAGAGAGAGAGAGGGAGGAAGAGAAACTTGGTGGAGATATATAAGACACTTACTTGACTGTTTTATAAACCTCTAAGAAATTGTGAGGCATAACAGACATTGCCACACAACAACAGAAGAAATCTCACCTAAGCCACCGTAACAACAAATCGTAGCGGTAGTAAACGGAAATGCTGGAGGATAGCATAACTTTTTGCTTTTTTATTGTAACACCAAGACCATTAGTTCGTATTGAACCTAATTGTTCTGCTTTTTTCTCTTAGTTGGCATCGGTAGTTAATATCGTCGCTACCGGTTTTTAGCTCAACGTGTTTTTGTTATTTCATTGTTAGCAAATGTAACTTATTGCGTCACAAGCCGTAGAGAGAGCGACAATAATACCTCTTAGGAATAAATATAACAAAAAGGGAATTAGCAGCAACACAAGGAAATGTGTGCCCTTGGCAAAGAAGTTTTTGGCATCAACAACAGCATCAAGTGAGCGATAGTGAATATTTTTGCCAAGTCTGCACGATGCTAATAATCAACATAGCACCAGTAATAATCCCAACAACAATTGTATTGCTTATCAAGCGACGTATTTTATAGGCAACAAACAAAAGAACAAGTGCAGATAATAGATGTACGGAAATGTAAGTGAAATTCAAAATCAATAATTTTTTGCAACAGAGCAAAGGAAAGCAATAAATAGCCGCAAATCAATTTCTTAGACTTGGAAAGCAGACAATTTGAAATTGCAAGAGCGACCCACCACGCATTACTTCTATTGTAGAAGATGAGCAGCTTCGACTTGTGCTAATCCTTGCGTTACGATCGATGTTGTCTGTTCAGTTTTCCTTGCCCATCCATTGGAGGTTGTAAATGACATTTATAATTAACCTAAATGGGCTAAGGAAGCCGTAATGGAATTTATATGAAAATTAAATCTTTTTTCATTTCGTTCTTAGAACGCATTGTTCATGTTAGACTCGGAGATGCGGAAGTTGGATTCTCAGTTTAGAAAAGAAGGGGGATAATCTCAGGTTATCAGTTTGCGTCACTTTACGGTGCAGATGGGTTAAGTGCAATAGGATTAGTCATAAGCGTTTCTCTTGAGAAACTATCGCCGAGGCGGTAGATTTCAATTGGAAAGCATTTTCAAGCGCCTGCCGTAAAGATGGATAGATAGACATCAAACTAAACAACTCGTAGCACAATCTTGTCGAAAGCTTCACTAAAATCCGTCTGTAAATGCTTCGTGATGGCTCGAAACATGCAATAATAGAATTTAAAGAGTTCAGTGTTGGTTATTGGATTTCTTTATTAGTTCGAGTCATAAGTAACTCCCATTTTTTATCAGACATTTCTTTTCATTTTGTAGCAAATTCATATTAATTTAACAGTTGATAGTGAGGTATTCATTCACCTTTTGATTGGCGTGAATTTTTGCTCCAATAGTGCCTTTAAAAGGCAGTCGTCGCATTTCCAGAACGGAATTTTGCAGATCAACTTCCAACAGCCCGTTCAGTTATCAATCGTTCACCGTATACGCTGCATATTTTTCAACTGGCGCTTTAGTGCTATTGTCTTGTTTCAATTGCCGAAGCTTAACATGTCGAATATTTCCATTTTTGACTCCGAATTTCAGAGGTTTCTTAACCCGTTGAAACAGTTGAAAATAACTTGCACCACATAAAACAGTTGAAAGAAGACTAACTGAACCCTCGTCTATATAGTGAAAACAAAAACTCGTTTGTTTCGATTCTATTCAGCTACATCGGAAGTTACTTATCACTCGTCCACTAGCCGCTGGTAAGAAAAAATAAATCACTTGGTAGAGTAGCAACTTAGAAGTTCACTATTTCCAGCGATGACTCCAGTCTTCAATGAGATATCTCGATGTTTTTTAAAATTGGAGAAATTAGGAAGAGATGTCAGCATGGATTCATTGAATTCATTAACTATTTTTTATTATTTGTCAAGATCCTCCTTCTGAAACGGCGTCATCATTTGATCCAAATCTCTATCTCTGCACAATACTTTCGTGATTTGGGAATAGACAATAGATCTGGGGAATAATGTACGGTCGACAGGTGTAGGAACTTCCATGATACCAATTGCGGAAAATAGTTTTCTGACATCTTTAGGACGTCTTTTGACATCTGTAGGACGTCAGCTAGCCCTTGTAACTTGAGCTTTCGGTTATGGAGAGTAATTTTCAACATTTTTTTTGAACTTCCCCCGTCTAAACGTTCTCTGCTTTGGCGGGCGATGGTTGTTGAATAACATCGGTGTATGTGCGGTCGCGTTTCAAATCAGCAAACCATCAAGAAATGGTTGTTTTCGGCAGGGAAGTGTTGCCATCATATTTTTCAAACTAATCTTGTGTTTGAATGACGTTTTTTTACCATAAGAAAAAAATGGTTAATCAACTCAGGAAATTCGAAATTTTCTATTGTTTTGAAAATAACCAAGCTCGCGTCACTAATACAAATATAATTCTTTAACAAATGACGGGGATATGTGGAGTTTTGGCAGACGTCTTTTAAGGGCTGCCATTTTTCAAAAATCCAAACAATTCTTTGTTAAAGACGACAACTATTAGCCCAGGGAATTACTGATCGATGTGTTTTATATGCATGTAGCACGAAACGTACGTTGTAAGATCTCTTTATTCTCAATTTTGTACACCGATCGGGTCCTTGTGGAAGCTACCACCAACCAGACTTGTCTCGATTTTGTTATGAAATTTCTCTTGTTGGATAATCTTGGCGGACAACAAAAAATAGCGCGTAAATGTTTTGAACATTTTCAAAATTCATTAACAAACTCGAAGTTTTTTAATGTGCTTCTCCCAAATTGGTTATCGTTTACTGCTAAGTATGTAAAATGAACATTACTACTAACTTGAACACATTAATCACCTTGTTTCTCGTAAATTGATAATGCGATGTTTTCAAGTAGTTATTATGGTGGTAGCGCGCGCAGTCTTGGTAGTGGTAGTAGTTAAGCTGACTGGCGAGAACTTTACGTTTAAGGGGTAATCTCTCTTCTTACATTTTCTGCTTTTTCCCGGAGGGAAAGCATGCAAAACTCACAAACTCCATATAAATGGCCTCAAATGTTGTATGTAGGCGCCTTCACGTAGATATGTACATACATACATACATACATACATTCAAAAATCTATTATGGCAAACAAACAATATATCAACTTGTATACGCCGGTGCATGTATATGTGAGCGCAACAAAATCACATAAGGAATCCTTTAAAACAAAATTGTTAAAAAAATAACTCAACAACAAATAAATACATTAAAATTACATAAAGCAACAACATTAATCTTCTAACTACATGTAATGTAAACGTTTTACACAAAAATACAAAAATCAGCCAAACAGCCAGTTAGCCAACAACTATTGCAAATAGCCAGGCGGCCGACTAATAAATAAATGCAAGAAGCATAGCAAAGGGAAATAACGTACGATTGCTAAAGAGATCTTCTTGAACTGCGTGGAAATAAAGGCAGTGGATCGAGAAGAGAGGGGGGGCCAGAAGACAACGAAGATGTATATGAGATGAGTGCGTTAACAACATGTTGTTGCACAAAAGACTTAACGAAAATAGTAATTCTCGACTGCTTAAGCGTTTGGCCGATGGCTTAAAATACAATGTAAGTAAGTAAGTGGTCTCGCTAAATGTACTCTCTACGCACTCCACGATGCGTTTCCAACTGCTTAGTGCAGCATTGCGAGCGACAGGAACTAAGTATGCAGCAGTGCCTCGTTTCTCGAAAGCAAGTGAATGACCATGATTTTAATATATGTATGCGTTTATATATAAACCCGATTGGGTGAGTATGTGTGCATTTTCAAGAAAATGACAAAGAAGTAAAGAGACATAACTCCAACTTTTCTGGTCAAAAGGTTACCAAACAAACGTACACATATATAGAGAGAAAAAGATAGAAGACAACGGGAGAGAAAGAGACGAAAAGCGATGGAGAGAGGCAAAAAAAGGTAAAATGATTAAAATAGAAATCGTTAGTATGTGTACGATTGTTGTTGCATTTGCAACTTCAAAAGTTGTTTAATATGTCTTCTCCTGCTTTTTTTTTGCGATATCTCTTGCGGAGTTAACTCCGCAATGTACGGTCCGATCGGTTGCGTCTTTTGGCTGTAGCTTGTTATGTGGGGACAAGTGAAGTATTTAACTTTAACCAAATAACACAGCAAACGCATTCCAATGTGATTTAAAACATGACAGCAACATTCCATCAGAAGGAACATTGTTGGCTGCAACTTACACAGAAGACCTATAAAAAGTTTAAAAATTTAAAAGAAATTTGTCTAACTTGAACACAAATTCTTTTTTAATTATGAAAGAAATTTCGAGTCCCCACAAAAAAGAATTAGCAAATTTTTTTCACAAAAAAACAAAGCAAAAAAACAACCACTTCATCCTTTTTTTCTAGCTGCGTCTAATGTCTGAAATCGAATGTCTGGAAATAACTGCTTACCTCCTGTAAAGGACAAATTTTCGGCTAGGCTCCGCTCCTCGGCGGCTAAGAGGGGTCTTCTTCTTGTCACAAGAAAATTTGTATTTTCGATTGGGATTTTTTTCTAACCACAAGTCTCCCTACGGATTTTTTAATTTAACACTTACCGACTACTTAACTATCTATCCGGACAAATGAGGCAATTTCACTATTTTTTACTTTACTCGCTTTTTTAACTTTACTCGCTTATATTCAAAGCGATCATTCACTTTACGTAGCTGCCACACAGATTTTCGTTGGTTAATGAAGCGGTTTTAGAACTTTCGGTTTATTTTGACTTTACACACTTTTGTCAGCCGAGCGTTGTTAGCACTGCGGCTGCTAATTTCCTCGTCTTTGCCTCTTTTTTCAATCCCTCGCTTACATTACCTTTTATCTGTTCGGTGGTAATCTTACCAAAGCCTATAGTTAGTGGTAATCTACCTAAACCTAGACTATGTAAAGTAACTTAACTAACTTAGCTAATCTGATGTAAATGATGATGTGTGGAACGAAATGAAAAACGGCTCTTGTCTTCACGTTGTTAGTTAGTTGTCTCCTTAATTTAAGCGTTTCTACTCCTACGCTGCTTGTGGCTTGATATTGTATTTTTTACACCCTATTTTTTACAATGCCTTTGTCGGGCCAGGCTCGGCAGATCAGAATTTGTCATCTTTCGTTTTTCTAGGACATTCGCCGAGTTCATATCCCGAAGATTTACATTTCACATATTCCAACACGAGTCTTTATTGTGGCCGCTTGTTATGTTTTCTTTACAAATTAATTAAGGAGTCGATCGTAGATGCAAAATAAATGAAGAGTGCAAAGAATTAAATGATATGCCGTGCCATGCCGCCAGATATCAGAACAAAGGCTATTGAAATGAATGCTTATACCGACATACCTAGCGCATAACTCCTTCTTATCCATGCAGCGACGGTTTCAAGAAACATCATCCTTCTAAAATCTCATCGAGTAGATCTCGGAGCTTCACTTTTTTACACACTACTCGTTCGTTGGTGTGACGACATCGTGAAAATTACCGGTGTTTGATGCTTGGAGTTTTTGCGTACCTCTGGTAAATTAATTAAATTGCTGAGCGCTGTAGTTTTTCAATGAGTAGCGTCATCAGTCCTAGATTCTTCCTTCACTCGATAAATTCATAAAATTTTACATTCACATCCAATCGGCCGACGGACGGTCACAAGCCATAAGAGACAATAATATTTTCTTTGTCTTAACTTTTGTGATTGCATTAAATTTGATATTCGGGAGCAATCAATTCGGGGGACAATCAAGAGATGTTTGCGACTACTGTGTGACTTGGATGGTGCTCGGAAATGCAGTTAATTAAAAGACCGAATGCGGTTTAGTTTGCTTCACGTAACTAATGTAGACATGCTTGTAGGAGGAGCAAAAATAACGTATAGTAGGCGCAGCTATTTGTTTACAAGGAAAATACGTTGCCTTATGGTCAATGAATCGCCCTCGAATTTTGTTTTGCTGAATTTCATTTCACTGAAAGATTTCGGAAAATATTTCTGAGCTCTCAACACTTACACACTTACACACTTTCTTCTCCTTTTATCCATTTAAAATAACTTAATATTCTTAGTTTACCGCGTGTTTGATTACGCGGGAAATGTTACGCACACAACTCGCTCCAGCTCGCTTTCGTCTCGCTAAGAAAGACTATGGAATCTACATTTTCAAATTACCGGAGTCAGCAAAAAACGTATAAGATTAAAAGAGAAAAAGAGAGACAGAGAGAGAGAGAAAGAGAGAGAGGGAGAGGTATACGAACCAAATTGTCTTTTTTCTTCTTTGCTGTGCCGTCCTTTTTTTGTACCAGTTATTAAGATTGCCTCTGCAAGTTGTAGGAGTTGACTGTCAAGTTTTTTTCTTTTCTTTTGCTTTTTGATAGTATTGCTGTTGGTTTGTGTGACACAAATACATGTGTTTGGTTAGTAAATAGCGGTGATTTGGAAATTAAACTGTTAAAATGCTTTCAGATGACTAGCCGGCCATTGTGTACATGTACATGTTTGTTGTGTTAGCAGTTTGGCGGTCGTTATGCTGGCAAGAAAGCGCGGCTGCTGTGTTGTGTGTATTATCTTCCACTAGGCAAGCAACCGCCAGTACTGCTTAATTTTGTTTGTCTTATATGAAGGCAAGACTCGTCCATGATCGCATGGTTTAAAAGCTCAGCAACAGATATGAACGTATGGGTATGGGTTTGTTTATTGGCGTATTGATTGCCCTCGACTCGGTTTAACTAATAGCTTTCTAATAATGTCCTCATTGTTGTTTGTATGTGTATTATATTTAATCATTAGAGTTTGGCTTTGGTTTGTATGGTAGCTTCGGCGGTGGTGTATGTTAAATGTCCTACTGAAAGATTTATATGTCTTTAAAGTCCATGAGCACACATTCATATGTATTTGTATGTCTGTCCGTTTACAATGTTTGCTGTCAACTCATGAGGCTCGTTAAATTGTTAAACATTTTTTTCCATGTTATCGCAACACTATTATAAGGATTTTAATAAATTAAATAAAAATTTCATTGTTGTTTTATATCGTGTGCTACCTACCCACAACGGCAACAACTCCGCTTTTTGTCCATAATAACAACAATGATTGTTGAATTTTATTGCTTGTTATCTTGTGTGCGGTATTACAACTGAGATATTAGATTAAGTTGTCATCGTCAAACGTTTATTTAAGCATTTTGTTTTTTTTTTTTCTTACTCAGTTCTCAGTGATTCCAATATGAACTCATCTCACGTGTGTGTGGCGTCCACACCATCATCGAGAAAATTTGTGAAGCTTTCTACTGCATTTACAAACATTATTAATTTCTGTTTTCCTTTGGGCAGAATTTATATCCACAATACGTTCCGATAATCACAAAGTTTGACAGCAGCAAAGGCAAAAAAAAAAAAAGAAAAAAAACGAATAAAATTCTTATCTACAAACACCTGTTAAATCGCTTTATAAGTAACGTAAAATCCTATCCGAGCCTTAAGTTAAAGAAATCAATAAGCCAGAGAAGAGTCTTATTTCTCATTCTTCTTGATATTCCCCTGAAAATAGTTGAATATAAAAAGCGAAGAGAAATAAAAAATGAAAAAGTGTCAACCGAGTGGCAAGCAATAAAATTGATTATCAATTAAATCGTTTAGAGGGTATAGTTAAGCTTAAGAGAGTTAAGTTTTTAACAAGCCAAGCAATGGGTCAAACGAACGAAGCAAACAACTAAGATGAAGTATCGCTCTTTCAGCATCTGCACAGGGTATGAAATATGACTGCAAAGATTTAAATGACATGGGCGTTAAATGTGCGTTATGAGAACACCGCAACAAGTTCATCACAAAAACATGTTTTCGTGTATGATCGCAATTTCAAGTCGTATGTGTTTCATCTTTCTTAAGTTTGTTTGTTAACGATCTTTTACGATAATTGATCGTGCATTGATGACTGAACCGAACAATTTATTCTCAGCGGAAGAAATTGGGTGAAAAGAAACTAATGATACAGTGCCTAACCGGAGTCAGGTCTAAAAATTAAAATACACAAAATACGCGTTTGCAAATATCATTTTCAACAAAGTCAAAGTAAAATTCTTGACGTCATATTAAGCTGATAGGATGATCATTGCGACTTCTTTTCAAAGTTTCTTTTATTATTTCATTACAAGCAAAATTGTGCTGAATTACTCCCTTACTCCCTTATTAGTGGGTGCGGGAAAATAATATCCAGTGCTCTCATGTTTAGCAATTATTTAGTTTGAATTCTTCACTCTTTCGAGCATTACGTACATAGTACGTTCGGTCTACATCAGGCTGATGAGGTCTAACGCGTATATGATTCTTGTTTCAAAAAAGAATTTTTCTAAAACCTGTTTTCAAATTTTCCCACAAATACGTGCAAGCATACGAACAACTCGTGCCCCTTGGCACGGTCAATATAAAAGAATCGACAGATGCTCTGGACATGAGAATCCAAATGATATTCGTTGCCTAGAACATATATTTGGAGCGTCAAAATATGCAGTCAATAGCGGTGCAAAAAATATTCCACTACAGCCGATATCTGTACCATTTAGGTCACCTATATCCAGTTAAAACTAGAGTATGACTCGCATATGTCAGCGGGAGTCTACAAAATTTCGCTTGGAGAAGCTCGAACGAATACAGCGAAAGGGTCCTCGTGTGCTTATGGGCGACGTAAGCCCGCGTGTTCAAAACTCTCGGCATCCTCGAGCACCGATGTAATGAGGGCTGTGTGCAATTCTCAGGCATAGGTGTATTTACGGCAAGTTTCCTATAGAGGTAAAGGAGATTAGTCCTGCAGGAACTTAATCCGTCAACAGGATCAAACGGCTTGCTCGGCGTTCTCACCCACTTGTTCTGGAATTCTCCGTCCCTCCTTCCATCCTCCTCTACTTATAGATAGAGAGCATTAGTTATGCTATTCAGCTGAGTTTGTTATTATAATTTGTGACGACGCAGAACATGTCTAAACGTATTTTATTTAAATTTCTTTGGTAATGGAAAGTGAAGCTGCAGTCGATATGCGTTTTGTTTTTTTTTTTTTTTTTTTCTAATGTAAAATAATTGAAGTGCACATCATTAATCTTTATAAATGCCAGATATACAGCCAGAAAAAACCTTCAATTGGTAATGAATTTGCGATAATTATGTCTAAATGTCTACATGTCTACACACATAGAATGTATAAAATATATAAATCCGTTCTCTACACGTGTGAATGTATTTCTTCGTAAACGAGAGTATCGTCAAAGTCCTCTAAAGCTTCGTAAGCAATTAAAGCAGATTTGCGTGAATTTGTTTTATTAGCAACTTATCAAAAAGCAATAATCATAAGTGTCAATACTTAGGTAATTATATGTGAAAAATATTTTATTAAAATATGAAAACAGTTTCTTGCGAAAAATGTACGTGTGTGAAATTGTTCGAATGCTATCAAAAATCCATAAATAAATTCATAAATTATAACATTTTGTAGGTGTGCGTATGTGAAGAATGAAATAAATAAATAAATTTCATTTTCCAAAAAAAAAAAAAAAAAAAAAAAAAAAAATACGAATAACGGTATTTATCGGCGATAAAATGAATTAATTGAAAACAAGTTGAGTTTTTATCCCATGTCGTAGTCGTTTCATCTAAATACGATTTTTCGAAAGCGAAATTTTGGAATTGAATTACTTGCGCGACAAGCAGTTGGCGAATTTCGTTCGATTCTTTAAGCTTGAAAGTGCAGACACGGACATGAGTCTTAACTTTACCGCCCAAGCAATGAAGGCCATGCAGATCTGCGTCATACTTATGTAGCTTTGTAGAAGCCACAAAAAACCTCGAGAATAGGGTGTCAATAAAATTTTGTCAATTTTATGAAAGGGGCTGGACTAACCATCTAGTCGTCCTTTTAAAAAGCTAAGCGCGAAAACCCTTAGTCGCAAGTGGTCATTCGACTTTCAGGCTTAGAATTTACTTTTTTATGCTCTAAATAAGTTATAATAGGAATAAATAAATAATAGTATAATGTGCAGTTAGCAAGCCATCCGACGCGGGCGGGTTGAGAAGGCTTGACGTCTGCGGGGCTTTGGCTTTGGCTTTGGGGTTAAGAGTAACTTTAAATTTGCGCGAATATTTCTCTTAAGGCGGGGCGCAATTATTTAAATTATGTGAAATCCTAGGACTTTTAAATCTATAAATATACGAAAAAATGAGAATAAAAGTGTAATGAAAAAATATGTGAATCATGGTGCGCTGCTTGATTATATATGCATGTAACACACTTGCATGTGTATGTGCAAATAAATGATTACAAATAAATTGATGGTGCTTTAGAGCGCATCACTAAATCAAACTCCGACATGAGTCAGGGACTCTCTCACTCATTGACTTGCATTTATGCAGTCATTTTTATTATGCAAACATTTAGAATTTATAATAATAGTAACAACAATAGCAACAATAACGCCATATTACGAACTTACACAATCATCATGCATCATGAGCAACAAGGTTGCAATGTGTGTGTTGACTGTTTTTGTACAAGTTAAGCTCAAATGATTGTAACTGCTTGTGACTGAATGATGTTTTGATGTTTTTACAAGCATTCGATCTTCTATACATTTATACATAAATATATATATATATATATATATATACACGTTTAATAAGGTATATAATATATAAATTTATATAAATATATATATATATATATGTATAGTAAATAAATTTATACAGTAACGAGATGAAAATATTTTTGAATCCCTATGTTGCGAATGTATATACAACTTAAAATAGTTGCAATTAAATTTGAAAAAAAAATATTTCGTTACTATAAGAGACTAATGTATGTTAATTTTGTCGTTCGGTTTCTTTTGATCTTCTGCTTACGTGCTGCTTATGTCTTCAAAGTGTTTTGCCAGAGTGAGTCATCACGTAAGTCCCTCGGCAATATCTTTTCTAAATGAATCCTATGAGATAAGACATATTGGTAACGTATCATATACTGGATCTTCTCTTGTGGTCCTCAAATTATTTTAATGAATGTCTTAAGTTTGTATAGCTTACCTTACTTGGGGGAAAAGCGCATATTAAGATAGCGCGCATGTATGCAACACTTGGAAGGATTTGCAAATCGCATTCTTCTGTGTCCGTCTGTATGTCATGTGTTCTTATGTTCAACCTGTAGGCCGAAATTTTTCGCCCAGGGACAAACGTTCGGATTGGATCATTTTTTCGACCACTTCCGATATAAAGCCTTACTTTGAGAAGTCGCTTTATGAACAGGACGGATGGTGTCGGGTATTTTATGGTGGCCCACTATGTCTTTTTACTTGTTTTTCTTTAGACGTTGTTTTTATTAAGCGTATGCGCATCATCATATTGTTCCATTTGGGGGTTGAGCACGTCTATTCTATTCCTTACCTTGCCGTTACATTTACTTACTACCTTCTTGGATAGATTGCAATAAAATATGTTTTCATTCAGCGTTACGTTTCGATTTGGCGTATGTACATCGTGAACTGATATGGAAAACTTTCACAAGAATTATACTTCAGAGCTGATATTATGAAGTTCTTTATTAATTGGGTGTTGAAAAGGTTCGATTGAATGTTTGTCGCTTTCAGGTTTTAGCGAACCATCGCTATGATGGGTGTCCAAGATTCTGCCCAACCCGAATATAACTTTTCCATTTGGTTTTTCTATTTTCTGCTAATATTTTTATTGTTAACTGACTACCTGAGTATCCGATATGTAGGTGCGAAGTTCGTTTTATTCTCATGCTAATTTTTAATTGTGAACTTGACAATTACTGAAAACAAGTTTTAAAATAAAATAAAGAAAAAAAATCGCTTTTATTTTGTTGCAAATGTAATCGTCGTAGGAAGATGTGAATTTTTTTGGAAAAATTCGATTTATTGTCTAATTAAAAAAAGAAAAAAATTAATGAATTATTTATGCATCAAACAGCATCCGCTGTATTTGATGTGCATGCATACGGGAAGTTTCTACGAATATATTTTTAAGGTTAAATCTTAATTTGTGCGGAAACAAATTTGGGGAAGAATTTTGGAGATAAACATTCGTCTTGTTGCAAATAAGTGCTCGGAGTAGTTGCGAATAGTGTTTAGACTTGACCGGAAGTGACGGACTAAAATCGATCTAATTAAACATATATCGGAAGTGTCGCTTCATTCTACCTCTCAATGAAACGAGTACAACGTTATCTAGCTGGTAGGTTGCTGGGTACTATTGCTGGGAAGGTATTCATCTTTTCTCACTGCTATTCAAACAAAGTATTAAGGAGGAGATCTTGAATTGTCTTCTTCGCTCGCCTAATGGACATTAAGCACAATTTAACAGAAATAGCAAAAAAAAGCACATAAGTTGTTTCGTCTTTGCAGAAGAATTTTTAAATGGTCGCAACCGTCCGAAAATATCTAGTCTTTTAAATGCCTTTGCACAGGAGTATGAGTACAAACAAGTCTGCATACATGCTCACGTACGTATGTTTCCGCATAAGTTGGAGTTTCTTTCGCTGCATATAATTGATGGCAATAACGGTGTGCATAGTTTATGGGAATTATTGAAGAGAAGAAAAATAGAAGAAAAAAGCATCGACGTATGCTAATATATGAGAAAATATCTATGTTGTATAGAAAATGTTTTATGATTTCTTCACAACATCGAGAGTTTTCACTTACATAAAATTGACAGTTGTATGGAAAAGTTTGTTGCAACTTCAGTGACTTAAAATAAGCACTTTGTGTCCTCTTAGCGTTATGCTCGCCCGTTAGTGTTGTTGTTGTCTGAACAATTTTTTATATTTTTTTTCTTTAAGTAAATAGGAGATAAATGGCTTGCTTCCAAAGTCAATGTACGGCAAGTCATGGGGAAAATAGAATATATTTGCGAATAACTTACATAATATACTTATGCATATGTATGTAAACAAAATGTATATATATATATATATATAGATAGAAATTAATTGAAGTGCATGTTGTTGGCAGAAGGAAGAGCCGAACACTGGTTCAATTTTACGCATGCTTCCCACATTGTTATATAATTTCCATTAAGATTTAGTTCACGCTTCAACAGGCCCGCTTTGTTTAATCACAGTGACTTGGATTTGGAAATTTCTCGATAAGACTAATATGTGAAATCTTAAGAACATTTCCCGTTAGTGCAATAGCTGTTAAGGTAACTTCGTTTGCAATGGGAATTGTCGTTTCAAATGCGAAAGTTCTTGTTTGACCAGTTAATTGCGTATGTCTCGCATATGCGGCATGATCCGTCCGTCCGTCCGCCCGTCCTTGTCGGATTTTCTCATCAAATTTTATCGCTGTGAATGTGTAATTGGCATAGTAATGCCTTTTAGAAAATATTTTTGTCATTTTGTCAGGTCGTTTCATTACAACCTACTATTCATATGCATGTTTTTAACGAGTATGCTTTTCCCCGCCAAAGAGGTCGACACAGTTAGCTAGTTAAATATCTATTTTGACATGCGCAACTCTCTGTTAACAAGATGATGGGATGGGATTAGTTTAAGTAAAATCGTTACATTATTTGCACGTTTTTCTTGCTTCTAAAATATAAAAAGACCTTCGCTAAGAGGGCGTAAACTATCCCTCTTGCGGTAGTAAATTTCAATGCCTTACCATATCCCAACTTTTAAATTTCAATTTGAGTTGTTCTTCTTCCACTCTTTCAAAGTCAAAAAATTGCTTAGTTAACCAATTAATGAGTCATTTGGCGCCTCATATATGCATGACTTATATATAATATAGAAAAAAAAAATGCTTTAAAAACAAATCGTCAAAAATTAATTCCCTTGTCATAAATCATGGCTCAAATTAAAATGCGCTCTTTAATTAAATGAGATCCTGCTGCTTGAGCACTTTGGTGAGATGAACGTAGTTCTATGAAGAAGGCGTATACGGCGTATTAATACCTAACCATTGTTTTTATACGTCTCATCTCTGCATCATTTAGAAACCAAAAACACTAAAAAAGGTGTTTTATTTATTTTTTTTTTTTTTTTGTTTGGTGTACGTGATTCTATTTAGGTCAGATTTTTATTTCAGATTTCAGATTTCAGATTACAGCTGTATCCCTCGTTATTTTCTTGTCGAGTGAATACAAAACTACCAAACTCTAGAAAGGATAAGAGAGAGAGAAAAAAGAAAAAATAAATAAATAAAACTCAATTTAAATTCGTTCGTTTTTTATTTTCACCTAAATTTGTTTTTTTTCTTTACTGTTTTTTGCCGTTGTTCTGAAGAGCATGAAATAAATTTTTCTGTTCTTTTTATGTTAAAAATAAAACTTAAATAACAACAGAAAATAGTCTATTAACCTGCTTTCGAGAAATATGCTATGTTTATATGTTTATGCACATTGAACTCGTTTATTTTCTACATAATATTTTCCACCATTACCGCTACACACCACCATCACCACCGCCACCGCCCGCTTAGCCATCATCTAAATATCAACAGTGCTCGAAGGCGGCCTTCTGACAACCTTCTATGTTATGCTTATGTGGTGACGTTACTTCTTAGGTTCGTTTCTCGTTCTTTAGTAGTTTCCCTACGGTGCTTGACACCAATTCGCGTCAATAAAGTCTCAATAAAAAATTAAATAGAAAATACTGTCGTCGTTGTTATTTTTGTAATGCACCAGCTCATACAATGACAATAACGAACTGTACCTTTTTCATGCTAAAAAAAAAAAAATTTGTTATAGATTTTTTCGAAAGCACTTACAGCTACTGTTGCGATGGTCCGACGAACTGCTTGAGTCGAAATTTGACATCCAAGTTATCACCTCTTTGAGCAAAATTTGATAATTTTTCTTCATTTTGCCGATTTTGTGTGTACGTCACAAGTTATTGCGGAAAAATTAACGTTGTCTCGGGCTTTGATTGCTCTGTTGTTAAGACAAAATAAAGTTTCAAGGACATATGCCCTGAAGTGGGGATCTCTAATTTGATTGTCTCGCTTTTGAAAGTATTAGCAACAGACAGAAGAGTCGCTTCACTATTTCCTGTCGGTCACATGCTCAGTAAACATGGTTTACATATTACTGGGTGGTGTAGAGGCTATAATAAAACTAGTAGCACTTTCGTAAGCTAATTTAGCACAGTGCCAACTACAGTGCGTACTATAAATACTTTGTATCGGGTTGGTTCGCGGAAGGGAAATTTAAGCAAGATGACGTTCCATTTGTTCTCTTATGAGGGAAACCTACAGCACGCGATTATGGCGGGGATAGCCCTTCGTTTGGTATCCGCGCAAAGTCCTCGCCTCAATATTGACGGCTGGTTGTATAAAACATGGATCAGATTGCTTCCAAATGGACTTTCCTCGTTTCCTACATCTATTATCGACCTCAGGGAGCGATTTTTATTTTTTTTATTTTTCGAGCTTGACGGTATTAGAAATGAAAAATTTGCTTTTCGGGACAAAGTTTTCAGCTTGTAACAGCATAGGTATCAACCAATGTCACTTCAATTCTGATAATTTAACTGCTCACATGGCTTCGCTACCGACACATTCTAGATCATCTATTAATCATTTGGCTCACGAATTGAATCCGGATAGAGTAGCTAATTAGCATTATTTCGGGTTGACAGTTGAAGCTTAATGGACCCGAAAATGAAGGCCTGTTGGTTGATAATTTTCTGTGTCCAATTCGAGAGCTAACCACGCAAACTTCGAATGGACATTTTCAAGTTTTATGCCTTCATGTTTATTTGCTATTCATAGGCAAGGCCTTGGATTGCTATTGGAGGTAATATCTTGAAAGGTTCGTTTAGTCGAACGGGAAACCTCGCGTTGCGAGCTTAGAAGTCAATTCAGGGACCGACATACGTACATGAATTTAAGAGAATTAGTAGGTAATAGAAAGCAAAAGGTTGCAGGAAAGTTTGATACATTTTGCAATACGATCTTGCAATTGACCGGTCGTCTTAAAATTTGTGCACCTGATCATGAATTAGTAGTAGAAATTTTGAAAAGGGAGTTAGGTCTAGAGATTCTTCAAGAGCGTCTACGTGAAGTTGTTTTGCCTCAATCGGCATGCATCCAGAAATTCGGATGAGCAAGTTTGGAAAGCTTTGCTATTCGGGCCTTTCCGGAAAGTCTGATACTCGTCTCTAAGCGCCGCTTATTTTAGCGATGATTTATACTTATAATCTACAACTGGACCTGGACCAACGTACATATCGAGTAGTTGACCATTTTAGCTTAAAATGCTTGGATCTGAATTCCGAGTATTGCGGAGAAGAACGTTTTCCCTTTAAACATTTTTTGAGATTTTCATTATCTTGCACCAGTTGTGATGCAGGATATTTTAAGTTTTTGAGAATGTATGTATTCTATTAAGCGTGTCTGCCCGTACGTCTGTCTCAGGTGGCGTTTAAACATTCTTATGTTCAATGTACAAGTCGCAAATTTTTCCGACATGTTTATGAAATTTTGTATAATCTCTCTCCCTCTCTCTCTCTCTCTCTCTCTATCCCTCTCTCTCCCTCTCTCTTTTTTTCCCTGAATGAAGTTCAAATGGATCTTTTGAACCTCTTCTACAACTGTTCCTACGAAAAGTAAGCTTTTTTATAGCAAAACAGTCCAATTTGTTTTTCCGCTATAGTCAAAATTGGTTTATATGAGTTCAACGTCATAAAACAGTTCTTACGAAAAGTAATTCTTTGAATGAAAACCAACTATACCTTGCAAGTATGCTATCAGGAAAAAAAAATGAAGAATTATATTAGACGAAGTAGTCTAAGGTGTTTAATAGCCAGTCTGTTAAACCAAAATGCTTTTACTTTTTTTTTCATAAAAGTTTTGGAAATTTTAGAGAACAAATTTAAATAATATGTTAATTGACTGGTCATAAGCAGCAATAAATTTTCCATTTACATGACAGAAGGTAGAGAATGTTCATTTTAACATTTGTTTTAATTTAATGGGCAGGTGGGAATTATTTTCATAGGGAACATTTACATAAGCTTAGCTCAATCCTTTTGTGTTTACAATACTAAATTATACTAAACATAAGAGAGGAATATTTGAAAATTATAGTTTTTTTAAATTATTTTTTCAGATTTAAGACGATTGTAAGCAGATACCTTGGAAACTTTTGACTTTAACAGTTTCAACAACGAATGGTCGGACCAACAAATAGATTCATTTTGGATTCGGATTTCGCTTCGCTCAAGTTTAGGTCGACCTTGTGGCCGTCAAAGTTAATAAAGCCATTCTCTCAAGTTAAAAAAAAAAAAAAACGTAGAGCAGTATGCAAACACGAATGAAGAAATAGACGACCGAATGAAAACCGAATTATTACACATTACGCAGTTTACACTTAAGCAGAAATCAAGTGAGAGGAAAATAAGCAAAAATGGTCACAAAACGTTGCTTAGGAGAATACGAAAGGAAAATCACCGCCTAACAGTGCTGTTTAAACACCAACGGATGTATTCGTGCATCAGTTCTTTAAACCGTAGGCATTATTTGCAGTTTGCCCTAAAAATGGCGAAAAAGCGCTTTGACGCCTACACCTAAATATGTTCAAATAAACCCTTAACTAGGTGAGTCTTTATGTAACAAGCTTCAGTCTCGTCACCAAATTTCTATGTCTGCATGCATGCTTTACATGTAAAGACTGTACGTTTGTATTCTAAGCAGCTGCCCTTACATACTAAACGGCAGTCATATTAAATTTTCAAACTTTATGATTATTTTGTATGAAGCTCTTTCACTATTGGGATCTGACCATCGATCGTTTTCTGGTTGTAAGCGAATCCTTCGGATCATAGTCTGTATGTTCTATATAATCAATGCAATGGTACTGCTATGAGTAATAGGTTTCGGAAAATTGAATGAAAATTTTTGCACAACAAAAGAAAAGCACACATTAAGGCATTAGTAAGAATGTATGTCAAAATTTGTACTTTTGATTGGAGTGAATGTGCGGTGCGTGTGACCCGAACATATCATATCTCAATCATTGATGTTCATGAAGCTCATACTTTCAGGGTATAGGACGTACAAGTGCTTGCTTTTAATATGAATTCATTTAGCATTTAATGCAGGAATTAAAGGAAAACCGATTCCTTTTTTTAATTATCAAAGGCTTAAGGAGTTGTATGTTAAATAAAAGGGAAAGTACCGCAACTTTCACTCTCTTGCCATTAATCAAATATTCTTAGATATATTTCCATGAGAAGATAGACATCAGTGTCCTTTTAGAAGAATAAATATGAAAGAAAATTAAATATAAAAGAATATATAGAAAACAACTTGACCACATAAACACACATTGTTGACATTTAAGGTCATTAAGTGCTTCTTTTCAACACTCTGCACATTGTACACTGTGTACACACTATATCAGACGCACATATCGCACATATATCACTCACTCGTTCGCTTGCTTTTGTTTTCTTCGCAACAAAATAAGTGTGTAATTGGAATTCATACGCAGGGTGGGGTTTTCTTCTAAATAAATTTAATAGAATGCGCTCATATAAGCGTACAAACTACATAAACAACAACAACAACGAATGTTGTAACGAAAGAAAGACGTCATCGTTTATGAAAAGCTTGTAATTGTGTGGAATACGTATGTGTGTATGCGTTTAAGTCTATCTCTGATTAAAGAAGACTAACAAGGGCGCGTCTATATTTAAATATAGGGATTGTTATTTTTCCTTTATAATAACATCAATACATAAGAAAATGTCAATGATTTTATGATGGCGGAGAATAAAGCAAAAAATTAAAACAATTTATAGATTGAAAGGAAAAACAATAATTTAAAATGTTAAGTATGCAATCAAGACAATAGGCCGAACAATGTTTCAAATTTTTTTTTTTTTTTTGCTAATAACCACAAAAGAAAAAAATATTTGACTTTTGCAAAGTCTTTGTTAAATGAGAGATTTATTCTAGAGGAAAAAAAATCATTTAAAAATTCCGCCTTGTTAGCATAAATCGCTGAACATAACTTGCATCACAATCTCTACGTTTTCTCGACGCAATTGAAAATTCTTTTCTCCTTTTGTCGAATTAATTTCCTAAAAGTTTCTTACGCGGACTAATGGTTGCTTTCAAACTCGACATGACGTCTTGTTTTTGTTTCTTTTCTCTTCTTCTTTTTTTGGTTTAGTGCAAGCGTAAATAATTTGTACTAAGCCTTGTTGTTATGTTCTAAGAAAATTAAAGAAAACGACAATACATTTGAATGCTCATTTCACAGATCAATTCGTTAGCAATCGTAGACAACGGATATGACTGAGTAACAGTAGCACCAGTAGTAGTAGTAGCGTTAACACCATTTCAAGTTATTAAGAGAAATTTTCTCGATTCGTAACAACATCGTTATGTTCAGGTTAGCAACACTACGCCAAATCGCCGGCGAAAAGCCAATTACTTTGCATTTGATATCCAAAAATGTTGTCAGTCTTGGGAGTTGCTTTTCAAAAACTTATTATATTTAACATTCAATTGTCTAGCGATGTCTGATTAAGATCGATTTTTATTAAAAATACGCTTCTAATAATACAATGATTAAAAATGACGTCTTAACAATTTCCATTTTTATGCTGTTGTTTTGGCATTTATGTTATTTACAATTTTATAATTACTTTTTTTTTCTTTGTCAGTGAAGTAAACGAAACTCTTATCTTTGGAATCTTTCTTCCAAGAAAATCTTAAAAAAATGCAAATAATAAAATTCTTTGATCTATTAATTGCCGCTATACTCTTCTCCTCCTCTTTTGTTTTTATAAGCTTAGCGCTTCATAAACTACTTCAACCTTTTCCTTTTTAACTTCATCACCACCACCACCGTCGTCATCACCACTGACATCGATATCAACGGGACTAAAAAAAAAAGAAAAAAAAACAGAAACAAAAGAAAAAATTGTGTATTTCTTCATTTTACCTTTTTTCCATTTATTGTTTCCAAAATGTAACTGTCGCAGAGGGCGTTGCCAGGCACGGTTTGGCGCTGCGCATTTATTACATATTTATTCATGGTTATACTTACTATTCATCGATGTTATGGCAGTCGATGTTGTTTTTGTTGCTTTTGTTATTGCAGATCATAAACTAAATGTAGGTTTCGTTTTTGCTAAGCTTTATGCAATCGAATTTATTGCATTAGAATGTTTGCGTTATTGGCAGCTATTTTTTTTTTTTTTTTAAATGCACAAATTTTGTTTGTCTTATTTTAAAGAGCAGTATTTATTTTTTTTTAATTTCTTTTGGGAGTCTACTCCTTTTTCATTTAAATGGTTTTTTCTGGTCGATACATATTCGAAGGTGAAGTGTTTTTAGGATGAAATATTTATTACAAATAAATATTAAAAGTAATAATGAAAACCGTCTCTGTTACGTGTGGTCTAAGCTAAGCTACACAGTTGAACAATAAGACATCTGTTATAGTTTTGTCTGCGCTTTACCTAAGGGAGAGTATGACGAAAGACTGTCATCGCGATAGGTGTGCAAAAATTGGAAGGACTGCTTGGATCGCGATGTTTTGATACTTCTTCATACTCGTGGAGAATTGTCTCTATAAGCGTTGCTTAGAATCGAGTGGGAATAATGCAGAGAATTCTTTTTCTTGTTAAAATCGACCACTCTATACGTGTAGCAAGACGATGGATTAGAAAGAAGCAGGGAAGGACAGAAAGAAATAGGGGTGGCTCGCATCCTAATGGGTGCCTTTATCGATTAAGTACTCACTGCAGTTATGACCAAGTATGGTTTCACCGCGATAGACTTTGAACCCGTGAATGCCGATCTGGTAGCTGCGATAAAGGTAAGGCGCCAGTGTACTCCATCCTCATTTGAAGAGATTGTAGGTTGTCCTCTTCTCTTTTCGACATCGAAAGCCTTATTGCGTTCAACTCTATTGCTACAAATTTCCATGGAATACCCGTTGGATAATTGTGGATATTGAAATGAGCCGACTACCGAAGCATATGCAATGCACCAGTGAATGAATCATATTTGACTTGTGAAGAGTTCTGCAGTTCTGCTTACCAGGAATACATTTTTGTTTGAATCCGGCCCTTGAAATCGACCGATTGAAACAACTTTCGCCTCAAACTATGCTACGATAGTTTTTTCAACTTTTAGAGGACACTTTGGCTTTATTTGGGTTTCAGATTGTCACGTCTCATCGCCAAAACTAATGCGGAAAGGATATTAATGAGGAGCCTCATAGAAAATGTTGCTAAAACAGTTCAGAATTATGACATCACAAGTTTATCACACGGAATCCTAGTATTGCGTGATGTAATAAGAACGACATGTATATGTCAGATTTTGGCCGATTTTGGCTGCACATGATACGATGTAAAGTAACGGATGATACTTTTTTCCCTTTAGCTTCAAATCACATCTGAGGCAAATGTATTTCACACAACATCCGTCAACTGCAGCAGATAGCAATTGATATGCAAATGTCATACATTAGCCATGTAAAAAAGCACCGCTAAGATGACAAGGGTTACATACATAAATACATAAATCAATGAAAACAAAATGTGTGTGCATAGGCGTGGGCTTGAAAATGAAAATTTTCATAAAATATATTTTAGTGAAATAAAAGAATGAGCAAAAAGCAAAAGCAATCAAGTCAAACGTTTTGAAGAAATACAATCAATTTCGTCATAGATCTTTTTGTTGCTTTGTACTTTGCGACTAACAACTGAATTGAGAATTAACAGAAGAGAGACTGAAAAGGGGAAAAAGAAACCAACAACTAAGAAACCTGTCAACAGTGAACTGCGAACTTTTAAGGTGATAGTTAGAGTTGGAATACAAATCCGTTAATCGGTTACTAAGAGATGGAGAAAACACAGTTATGGTAATGTATATACCAACTGTCTGCTTATATGCATATATATGCATTTACAAGCATAAAATATTCAAAGTGAGGGTGTTTGTCTGCTGTAGCTATCGAACATTGAGTATGAAATGATACCTTTGTTGTTGTTGTTATTGTTGTTATTGTTGTTGTTGTTTTCATTTTTTTTTTTTTTTTTTTTTTTTTTTTTTT